>JAVSCE010005064.1:0-140775 GCA_032199065.1 Smutsia gigantea | reverse complement strand
ATTACAAGATCAAACAATTTGGGCATTTTTATAAACCTTGATGCATTTTATAAAATGCTTTTTGAAAAAGTGAGAATAGTTTACAGTGGTAATAGCAAGGTAACAGTTTCACCACAACCTCACCAGCTCTGGTTTTTGTTGTGTTTTTGAATTGTTATTATTGATTTAAGAAGAAGACTCCCTTAATCAGTCAGCATGCTTGTATAACCTCAGTTTAGTGTCACAGGCATATTCTGCCAAATAAGTACTCATTAAAACATGAACCTGTTATTGCGGTCACGTCCCTAACATCCCCACCATTACCCAGTGTATAATAAGGACAGGAGCAATTCACTTGTATCTCAGCCTCTAACTTCTATGATGGACTTATACAGGTAAATTCCAGTTGTAATTTTTACAGGACTATTATTTTATTGCTTAGAGCTTTTTGAGCATCATAATGAAATGAATTTTACATTAGACGCTGTAAGTAACCATATCCTTGTTTTCTACAAAGTTGTCTGATCTCTCTCTCTATCTCTATATCTATCTCCACTTTTCTCCCTGGAAATTCACAGGCAATCCCAGCTTCAGGGAAACTAGGATTTTCATGTGTGTTTAAAACTAATGTTCCAGAGGCTTAACTAAAACTACAGTGACCTTTGGCCTGTTAATAAGTGATCAAGATAAACCATTATTTCTTTATGAGCTGCTTGTCAAAGTCCAAATAACCAACATTATGGTAAAGCAGGCAGTGTGCCACTTAACTGAACGGATAGTTTCTTGGAAAAATTTTCCAACGTTGGCCATAGAAACAATGAATCCAGAGGGAACTCTGGATCTAAGTAAGAGTTAGGAATTGAACAACTTTAGGTATCACCAGAGTAGAGTAGACCATACAGCGTATTGAAGGGGCTCAAGGTAATGACAGCAGCAACTGCTGAGCCTAGGGAAGGGATCGTCTTTGGCTTCTCCTCTTGCCTTTCTTCTCAACACCCTGACTGACATAAGGTGTTTATCTGCCCCATTTCTGCCCCCTGCTTGGGGAGAAGGTGGGGCTGCTGCCCGCCCTGACCCTAAGGAGGAAGGACTTGGGATTTCTCCAGGCCCAGGGTGTGCCTGGGGATAAGGCAGTGTAGAACGAGCACTCAGCAGTCCCGTGACCTGCACAACCTGTGGCCAGCCTGTCTCTGAGAGCGCAGCTGGCCCCATTCAATCTGCAGGACGCACCAGCACCCCATGACACAGCCTCTCTCCAAGACCTCACCAAGACAGATGTCCTGCATCCCATTAGGATCACTCCAAGTGTCAGCTGGAAGATACCTGGCAGGTCTAGTCGTCCACCCCATGCATTTATTTTACTTTTGCTTTTTTTAAAATAATTTATTTTGGTATCATTAATCTACAATTAGATGTGCAATATTATGGTTATTAAACTACTACCCCTTCATCAGGTCCCCCCCACCAACCCCATTACAGTCACTGTCCATCAGCGTAGTGAGATGCTATAGAATCACTACTTGTCTTCTCTGAGTTGTACTGCCCTCCCCATGCCCCCCCAACATTACATCTGCTAATCGTAATGCCCCTTTTTCCCTCTTATCCCTCCCTTCCCACCCATTTTCCCCAGTCCCTTTCCCTTTGGTAACTATTAGTCCGTTCTTGGGTTCTGTGAGTCTGCTGCTGTTTTGTTCCTTCAGTTTTTTCTTTGTTCTTATACTCCACATATGAGTGAAATCATTTGATACTTGTCTTTTTCGGCTTGGCTTATTTCACTGAGCATAATACCCTCTAGCTCCATCCATGTTGTTGCAAATGGTAGGATTTGTTTTCTTCTTATGGCTGAATAATATTCCATTGTGTATATGTACCACATCTTCTTTATCCATTCATCTACTGATGGACACTTAGGTTGCTTCCATTTCTTGGCTATTGTAAATAGTGCTGCGATAAACATAGGGGTGCATCTGTCTTTTCAAACTGGGCTGCTGCATTCTTAGGGTAAATTCCTAGGAGTGGAATTCCTGGGTCAAATGGTATTTCTATTTTGAGTTTTTTGAGGAACCTCCATACTGCTTTCCACAATGGTTGAACTAATTTGCAGTCCCACCAGCAGTGTAGGAGGGTTCCCTTTTCTCCACATCCTCGCCAACATTTGTTGTTGTTTGTGTTTTGATGTTGGCCATCCTCACTGGTGTGAGGTGATATCTCATTGTGGTTTTAATCTGCATTTCTCTGATGATTAGCGATGTGGAGCATCTTTTCATGTGCCTGTTGGCCATCTGAATTTCTTCTTTAGAGAAGTGTCTATTCATGTCCTCTGCCCATTTCTTAATTGGATTATTTGCTTTTTGTTTGTTAAGGTGCGTGAGTTCTTTATATATTTTGGATGTCAACCCTTATCAGATACGTCATTTATGAATATATTCTCCCATACTGTAGGATGTCTTTTTGTTCTACTGATGGTGTCCTTTGCTGTACAGAAGCTTTTCAGCTTGATATAGTCCCACTTGTTCATTTTTGCTTTTGTTTCCCTTGCCCGGGGAGATATGTTCATGAAGAAGTTGCTCATGTTTATGTCCAAGAGATTTTTGCCTATGTTTTTTTCTAAGAGTTTTATGGTTTCATGACTTACATTCAGGTCTTTGATCCACCTTGAGTTTACCTTTGTGTATGGGGCTAGACAGTAGTCCAGTTTCATTCTCTTACATGTAGCTGTCCAGTTTTTCCAACACCAACTGCTGAAGAGGCTGTCATCTCCCCATTGTATATCCAAGGCTCCTTTATCAAATATTAATTGATTGTATATGTTTGGGTTAATGTTTGGATTTTCTAGTTTTACTTTTGCTTTTAATTAAATTCAAAACAGTACCCAAAGAAGTGCAGGACTGTCTGCTCTGCCATTCCCCCATCCCTTTAAGTCACGACCTTTCCCACTCACCCTTCCTATTAACTACTGTCGTCAAGATGCTGAACATCCTTCCAGCCCTTTTTCTAATCATTTGCATATATGTATATATGTACTGCATAAATAGGTTCATAACATTTTTCCTTAGCAACATGTCTTGGGCAACTTTGCATATTGGTTCAAATAGACTAGCTTACTGTTTTTAACTGAGAGAGAGCATTCCTCAGTCGGCAGTTAAACCTTAAAAAATGGTGATCCCCAAATCAGAATAAGCCAAGAAAGACACCAGCATTCAATTCCATTCCATTCCACCTGAATTTTTATACAGGAAACTTTTCAAACATACAAAATAGTGGAAAGACTGGTACAGTGAACCCTATATATATTCTAGATTCATCAGTTCTTATCACTTTCATTGGCTGTCATTTTAATATCCGACAGACTTGTGTGGTTTTAAATGGGAAACATGAAAAGATGTAGGATTCATCACATCCTAAGGTATTAATAATTAGGAAGAAAAGGCATTTACAAATTTTAAGAGTCAAAGAAATATAAAATCTACTGGATTGACATGGGAGGAAGGTTCAGATTTCTATGAATAGGAGGAAGAATTAGTAATCTAGATGTGGGCTAAAAGGCTATCCTTTTTGAAATGATGAAGTGATTGGTTTAAGTATAAAGGAGTTTAGTGAGTTCCACCGATGTATTTCAACTTCAAACATAGTTAGTAGGCAAAACCCCTAAATTACATGGGATGATATATGTATTTCCCTGGTGAGTGAAAAGAAACACCGTTGTTGTCTACAAATTCTTGCAATGATCTAACATCTTTTTCTGGAAAGTTTACCAAAAAAGTAATCATTTGCCTAGAGGGTGGACATTTTTTTATCCAAAGAATAATTTAGAATCAAATATGGAAATGGAATATTACACAATAGTAAAATTGGATGAAATACAGCTCTATTCAAAAACCTGAATAAATCTTAGAAATACAATTTGCAGTTAAGAGAGCTGGCTACCGATTGACTATGTACAGTGTGATTCTATTTTTATACAACTCAAATACAAGCAAATCCAAATAATATATTGTTTAGGAAGATGTATGTGTTTTGGTAAAAAAAAATTTAATGAATGTATAACAGGATAGAGATTACCTTGAAATCGATGAAAGAGGGGGAGATTAGGATTGAGAGTACAAGACATTGTCAAAAGCATTGGTAAAGAAAGATCAGTTGTGTGGTGGGTTCATGTATTCATTTTATTATGTGCTCCCAAGCTTATACAGATGTTACTTACATTATTTTGTATCTAGATTTTACTTATATTATTTTGTATCTATGAAATATTATATAATAAAATTTTAGTGAAAATAAAAGCTAAACTTACAAAACAGAATAATAAAACATGTAAAGTTAAAGCCTGAAGAAGAAATAGGGTTTTGTAACTTTAATTAATTGAATACTCATTTTGGAGCCAGAGCAAACCTTTGAATAGTCTGTACAGAAAGGGACCAAAATACATGTAGCACATTGTGTGGAGTTACCCTTGTTTATTCAGCCATTTTTGTGATAGCCTTTAATTTTAATCTTTTGCTGTTCCAACACATAGGACTAAGCATTCTTTCAATACTTATGTGTATTTATTTCAATATTTATGTGAGTATTTGGGGGCATGGGAGTAGATATCTAGAAATGGAGTTTCCTGAGTAAGAGTGGGGATACTAAAGTTGAGACTCTGGGAAGTTAAATACAAAATTCAGGGGAGGACAGAGAATTGGAGGAAGGTGGTCAAAGGCGCACACTTCCAGTTATAAGATACATAAGTACTAGGGATGTACTGTACCACGTGATGACTATAGCTGACACTGCTCTATTACATATAGGAAAGTTGTTAAGAGAGTAAATTCTAAGAGTTCTCACAAAGAGAAAAAAAAAGTGTTTTCTTCTCTTCCCTTCCCTTTTTATTTTATCTATATAATGATGATGATGGATGTTAGCTGAACTGATTGTAGTCATTTCACAATATATGTAAATCAAACCATCATGCTACATGCTTTAAACTTATACAGTAATGTATGTCAATTATTTCTCAATAAAACTGGGAAAAATGCAAAACTCAGGATCACAGAGGCAGCAGGGAGCAAAGTCAAGATAAGAAGCAAGGCTCTTTCTGGGGCTCCATGATGAACCTATTGCCAGTGAAGAAAACACCTGTCTTACCAAGATAAGTGCCCCACATTAGATTGTGATTGGACCTTTTCCCCATTCTGTCTGTCCAATATTCAGGTAAAGCACAGTATCAATTTCAGAACCTCAGGACACAGAACACAAACGCTCCCTGTCACAGAGAGGCAGCAGAATAGGGCTTTGTCTCCTGGAAAGGCAAGATAGTTTCTATGGGACTGCCTTGGTACCCGTGGCAGGGAGGGGACCTCTGCTGAGCTCCAAGTCACAACACAGAGTTCTTGCTGCATCTTTCAAACTACTGCCCCTGTGACCCATGGAGGCATCTCTTTTTATTTCTCTGAACAGAGTTTTAAATGTTTAACCTTCAGAGTGGAAATGTTTATTAGTTACTGAAAATGCTGTTTGCTGATTACAAGAAAGCACAAAGGAATACATACAACATGTACTCAGAAAGAAGAGTGGGTGGGAAAAACAAAGATTATGTCAGATACCAGCTATGCTAGTCAGAGTCTGTTTCTTCCTACCTAAACACATTTGAAGAAAATCCAAAATCCAAATCCTCGAAATGCTCAGTTCATTTCAGATACAGAAAGAAATTAAACAGGTGTTTTGTGTGTGCACATATAAAAAATAAATATGCCACCTAAACACGTATAGTAGCAATATCAACTCCATATACTAGATTATCTCAGTGGCACATGGTTAAAACACTTTTTAAATTGTTACTAACTTAGGGAATATCAAGTTTCCCCCAAATACCTTATGGTATTTTTTTAGTGATTGGTTGGCTTCAATCAGGACCCACACAGGAAATACACATTGTGTTTCACTGGTATCGGGTAAGCCTTGTAATCTACGGGTTTCTCCCCTGATCATTTTTAATGCCTTGCTGCTTGCTGAGGATCCTGGGTCATTTGTCTTTTCCAGTTTCTCAACACTCTGGATTTTGTTGATTGTACTATGTAATAGCGTTGTTTAACACATTCGTCTATACCAGTAGTTACACTAGTAGTTTAATCTAGAAGCTTGATCAGATTCAAGTTTGTCCTTCTTGGCAAAAATGTGTCATTTGTGGTGGTGTATATTTCCATCAGGTGGCACATAATGTCTAGTGATCTTTTCTGTGATGTTAGTGGCCAGAGATGACTACTGACTTGATCCAATATTTTATTATGGTTTTGCAAAATGCTGATATTATAATTATGTCATTCTTCAAGTAATGACTCTATAGCATCTTACTACGTGATGGACAGTGATTGCAATGGGGTGGGGAGGGGACTTGATGTGAGTGAATGTAGTAACCACAATGTTGCTCATGTGAAACTTTCATAAGACTATATATCAATGATAACTTCATTAAAAATTTTTTTTGTCATTCCTTATTTATTGGCTAATTTCCTCATTGTAGGCCAAAATTGAAGTTCCTATGGCCAGGATCCTCACCGGAACCTAAGCTACTTGATGATATAATTGACCTACTGCTAGGCTACTGCTTCCACACCCATAGGCCATGAGCTGTTATTAACTGAGTTACTATATAAAGAGCTCTTCGCAGTGCTCTGGGTAGAGGCAGAGATGAAGGGTGATTGCAGACCTGCAGGCTGTTGGATGCAGATGTAATTCTAGTGCTTGACCTATCGCCAGGAGAACAAGCTGGGTAATAAACCCCTTTATCCCAAGAACGTTCCATTGTCATTCCTCGGTCTCAATGAATCCATAGTGAACTTGCCTGGGGCTGAAACCCATTGGCAAGACCCTCATCAACTAGTTATCCTGAGATACAATTTGTACATATCTTAGCTTTAGTTTCCTAGGAGGCAGAATGTTGAGACATGGGCTTTATTGGGGTCCTAGGGAAAGAAGTGAGGGACAGGGAAGGCAGAGAGCCAATTCAAAAGAGCCTCACCCAGTAAGCTACTGCTTCAGCACCTGATTGGTTGATTTTGTGTGACTTGATTGCTGAGAAGTGATACACACTGAGTCTTAGGATCTTAGGATAGTTCATCATCAGGGAGAAGGGAAGGATATTAATTTACCTACTTCTAGTCCCCCACTGGTGTTTTGTTAGACCATGAAACATTAAGTCACCCACTTTCAGGGTACTGTATACATAGGCACCTAGAGAGTTTCCATGGATTCCCACACTGGCTTTAACAGAAAAGCACTGAGGTGGGAGATAGGAGATGGTTATTTCAGGTTGTTCCTGCATGAAGTTGGATAGAGCCAACCTAGAACTTGTTGCTGCAGAAGTGGCTGGAATAATGGACAGGTGAGACAGAGAGAATCTGAAGGGTTATCTAAAAAGTGTTAGATACAGTCCAAAAAAGGCAGTAAAATGTGTAATTCTTTCCTCTTATAAATAACCAGTTCTATTGCATCTGCAAAATAACCAATGTTTACTTAAGTATTATTATAACTCTTAGATATATACATATTTGGTATCTTTCAATTAATTGCAGTTATTTTTCTTACTGTTGTTCAGTTTATTCCACTCTGGTCAGTGGGTGCTTCTGCAAGTTGGTTCCAGATTCCATTTCATGTAAATTGTTCACTTTTGATAGCTTCCTTGCTTTCTGAATTGACAAAATATTCCAGGCTTATTGTGGATACTTCTTGCCTCTGACCTAAAATCAACCACTTCTACAAGTAGATCCAGTTCCTTTTAGGGAAAAATGATATTTAGAGACCATAATCTGGGATCTAGGAGTGTTTATTTCTACCAGGTTGGTCACTGTTTGGTGGGCATTTTGAGTAACTAGACCTTCGAAAAAGATTTCTTGTAAGAGAATTATATCACAAGTTCTAAAATGTAATTCCAATTCAAATTTAACTTTGCTTAACTTCTTTGACTTTATATCTATCTCTTTTATAAAAAATCTTGATTCTTAAGGACATTAACATAATTACTACTAATATTATGATTATTGAAAAGTAGATTATTATTATTTTTTAACATTCTCTTCATCCTTAAGGTATAATACCTAAGGGATGAAGAGTCAAATAATAGTGTTTTAAAGTCACCCGACATAATTTCCCTTTATATGGTTAAGTCACTAACTTAATACCTACATTCGTTTGTTGCCTTTTGTTTTTTAAATTTTTGACTTAATTTTTTGTAATTTATATCCCCAAATAAAGTCTAAAAACAAGATACAGAGTTTAGCTTCCATCATTGTACTTTCCGTCTTCTTACCTCTCTCCCAAATAGATAACCATTTTAATAATTTATCTTTACACGTAAAGAAAAATATAAACAAAGACATTCTTTGCATCCCTGCTATCTTAAACAACAGCACATACACCTTTATTCATCTTGCTAACATATTTTTTCTGATAAACTACTGTTCATCTTAAAAACTGCACTGTCCTCTAGGCTCAGTCTACCCACTTCTTAGAATAACTTGATAGGAGCCCCAGAAGTCTAAACTAAATGAGCTTGAGTTTTATAAGAAGCACTGTTATTCACTCCATTACTTCTGGCAAAGGTTTGTGTAGGGAGGAGAGAAGGAAGGCTTGGCAGTCATAAGCAAAGCTGTCTTGAATGCAGGAAGGCATGACCTCCCCAGGAATTTGTGTGTGTGTGTAGTAAAATATACATAACATAAAACTGACCATTTTAACCATTTTTAGACATAAATTCACTGGCATTAAGTACATTCACATTGTTGTACAACTAACACCACCACCCTTCTCCAGAACTTTTTCCTTTCTTCATCCCAAGTGGAGAACTCTGCACTCATTAAACACTAATTACCTGTTGTCTGGCGAGGGTTTTTAACAAGACTAAATGGAAGGAGCTGCGCGCTTGGGCCCTAGGAAGATTTTGCCTTCCCGGGCAGGGATTTCGCTGTGACTAAGCAAGCTCTAGGGTTAACGCTCCCTGCCTCACCTATTGTCCCAGCGGGAGGAACCGGTATTTCCGGACTGGGGCCTCAGACCCTGTAATGCGGGCTAAGGGAGAGGTTGGTGGAGGAGGGGAACGGAAGCTGATCATAAAAGTTAACTTTCCACCAAAATTCTTAACCTGCCTCCCTTCACCCCCACCAAACAAAAAACACGACCCCCCAACACCATCAAACACCCACAATGGCCCACAAGCATCCCTCTGTGGTCTTTGGGAAGGTGGCGGAGCTACCCCCTTCCTTGCCCACAGCGCTGGGGAGGACCAGAAAGCCAACCGAGGCAGAATAAAGGAGGCAGCGCAGCGAGGTCGCTCGCCCTTGGGTGGGAAGGAAGCTCAGCGGTAGCTCCGCATAGAAGGGAAGAGGCAGGGTAGTGGACGCCCTGGCTCGGGAGACAAGGCGGTGGCTGTGGCCGCAGCCCTTGCCCCACCGCTGGGTGGCGTGTGAGCACCCCCACCGCAGGCCTTCCCGACACCCCAAAGTAGTAGCGCTGCAATAAGCTGCGTGCCCTTCCCCGGGCTCGCTCGTCTGGCATCCTCGGGGTCTCAAGCAAGCGACAGCCGCTGCCCACTGTCGTCACCCGTCCTGCCGCCGCTTTCTGGGTCGCCCGCCGCCCAACTCCCCGTCTCCACATTGGATATATATTTTTTTCTTTCAAACCTCCAAACAGGAAATAGCCTGAGTCACAATAATACACAGGAGCAGCGGCCGAGGCCGCTCGCACCCGCCCACTCCCAGGGCAGCCCGCAGCACTTGGCTCCGGCGAGGCGCCATCAGCGACGAGCGCGAGGAGCGCAGGGGACACCAGCTCAGCGGCAGGCGCCGCCCAGACCCCGCCGCCCGCCTCCAGGCGAGTACCCTGCTCTCTCTCGCTCCTCCGCCCCGCAGCGCCGAAGGGGCGTCCGGCGCTGCCTGCCGCAGGGCCGGAGGAGCAGCCCTGGCACGCCAGCCCGGGCTCGGGCGTCGCCAGGACACCTCCCTCCTGTCCCCACTTCGGCGAGGAAGGGATTTGCGGCGTATGGCGGGGCGCTTGCGCTCTGGATGGGTCGTGCGGCCAGAGGTGAGGGCAACTCGAGTAAATGCGAGTGATGCCACCGTCCCCACCCCCAGATCTCCCTGTGGATTCGGAGTGTACTTTATTGGGCAGTTTTTTTCCTCTCTGGGGATGCTTAACTGACTTTTGCCTCTCCGTCCTCCTGGGGTACAACAGCGCACAGCTGGGTTTCTCTTGGGGAATCGTCTGGAAGTGAGTTCAAGCGCGCACCTGTGTCAGCTGCAGGTGACTGAGGGCCACCGTCTTTTCCCTACCTGGCCTGGCGTCCTCTCCTGCGGGGATGGGAACTGTTTCACTTTCTGTTGAGCGTCTCTTTAACCAAATAAAAGACCTCTGAGTTTCTGTTGGCGCAGCCAGTGTTTGCAGTATCTGGAGGGGACGCGAGCCGGTGCCCAGGGTTTACACGGGCCGAGGGAGGAGCTGGCTAGTTGAGGCAGGTGGGGTGTGCCTGCGCCGCCAGCCGAGTCCCAGCTGCGGGGCAGCTCCGCACACCTGAGAGCCCGACAGTACAGTCCCGAGGCGCTCGCCTGTCCGTGCAACCCGCCGAGCGGTAGAGTGTTGGAGACCTTTTGTTGTTGTTTCTCTGCAGTTTCTGACCCTTAGGTAAGGGAGGTGCCGAGCTTGTCACGTGCTGGGCGTTGTCCGTTTTAAAGGGCTGCATTGCAAGGTTCTTCTATAGGGAACTTGGTCAAAACTGAGTTGGAAATCTTTGTGTTGGATAAAGGCCACTGAATTCCAGGCATTCTTCGAGCTTGAGAAGGGTATTTCAAGACTGTTCTGAAGTCTGCGGTGAGGACTTTTCTGCGAGAAACCGCCTCTGCCTGCTATCCTTATCGTTTGTGGCGGACTCCTTGTCCCGGAGGTGGGGGGTACTCCGGAGACACCCCTTCAGGAAGACCTTGCCACGTTTCTCAACGCTTTGTAACTAATGGTGGTTGGTAGGTAAGTTTCGTCGTTAACCTACTCACTTGAAAAGATCTGATCAGCCCTCTGCATTTCCTGGCGAAGGGACAGTGGTTCTGGATGGTTCTGCCGACAGGGTGACAGTCCGCTTACTCAGAGTGCTCTGAGGCCTTGCTCCTGCTAGTGATGTCGCGACCGCCCTGGAGTCCCACAGCATCTCAGGCCCCACCCAGACCTGCTGAATCGAGATCCCCAGGGAATCGTTTGCATATTAACGTTTAGGAAGTGCTGGCCTAGAGTACCTGGGGTGACGTTTCCTGTCCTGTGTAAGGAAGTGATTTACAATACATTTCCGTACACTTTCATCCCGTACATTCGGACCTTCATTTGGCCAGACTAGGACAAACTCGACTGTAGATAGGTGGTGGCCTTTCCACCCAAGGGTGTCAGGTTCTTTAGCAAAATTTTGGAAATGTGTATTCTTTTATTATTATGATAAAATCTACATAACAAAATTGACCACTTCGACCATTTTTAAGTGTACTGTTCAGCGGCATTAGGTACATTCACAGTGCTGTATAGCTATCACCACTGTCCATTTCCAGAATTTTCATAGTCCCAAACAGAAACTCATTAAACAATACCCCATTCCCTGCCTCCTCAGCTTCTGAGGTTCTGAATACTTTAAAAGATATTTTTAGTAAGGTAAAGAAAAGGTTGAATAGGAATGTAAAGTAAAAGTAATATAGTGTTTGCAGAATATGAACAAACATTTGGAGATTCCTGGGTCACTCTCCAGGTGGACATGGCACTACTGCTCAGGTTCTTAGAGTACATATGCTTTAAAAAAAAAAATAGAGACAACCCCAAGAGTGTTTCCTTTTTGGCTTGGATGGAAAGGGAGCTACCCAGGGCTCAAATTGCACTAATTAACTACACATGGTAATAAGTCTATGCCCGGTAAAAATCTATCCCTGCACTTCTATTAACTGGCTTTATTTAGGTGTCCTGTTTATATTGGGTTTAGCTTTTTAAAACAGTGATTCAAACTCGTTTTTGAAAGTAGTAATAAACCTTGATGAAAAAAAGTTCTTGTTTGGTAAATATAGACCACTGCAAGAGTTCAGGAAGATTGAGGTAATTTTCCCAAATCCCCCAAACTATTTTGCTTCTGCTTTAGTATTAAATGATTCAAATGATCCAACAACATTATTTCTAGTTGTAAAAATGTTTGTATAATTTAGAAAAACTCTATAACAATGAAAGTCATATGCGTCTGCTTAAAATTGTCCAGCTTGTGATTCGAGGACATACTTTTCGTGATGACAAAGATGTGAATTGGTGAACTAATATAAACGGTTTCATTTCATGTTATAGATCAAGAATGTTGTTTAGACTACATAGGTGATCAGAGATAGTGGGAAGAATTAATAAGTAGCTGAGTAGTGAGAGATCCTTTAAATTCATCCCAGATCCTTTTTTCTCTAAGACCGCCTTAATTTTTCTTGTTATGACTTTCATTAGAATGAGGCTGTCAACTTGTAAGAAGGAATTTACAACTTCCTTTGATTGAAAAGTCCCTTTGAAATGTTTAATGATGATACTTTGAATAGGCAAGAAGATCTGGCCGAAAATTCTTCTTCAGGAGCTTCTTGCATTCACAGAATTTCAGATTATTTCCTTTTAATTCCAGTAAGGCAAAAGAGAAAAGGTTTCTTTTTCTCCACTATGTTCTCTTCTGAAATAGTAATACAGTTCATCTTTTTATTTGGTGAACAAATGCTCTTTTGTAGTCCACACATAAAAAAAAATTCCTTAGAAAGTGTCCAATGAGTGGTTTTTATCAGCGATTCAGTGATTTGGGGAGTTCAATAAAAATGGAAAGTACCCCCGACCTACTAACTGAGAATCTCTGCATTGCAATATGTAGGTTTGACAGCACCTTGGGTGATTCCAAAATAGAATTAGGATTGGAAGTCACTAGAGTAAATACGCACAAGCTAAGATATTGAAAAATTAATCTAAAGGTACATAAGAACATAATTTTATATTAAATTTGAAATAAGATTAATAATGAATTCTTCCTTAAAATTGGGTAGCCATTTTTTCGGGTTTGGCAGATCTAATCAACAACTTTTGATGTTGATCGTCACTCTCGAGATTTGAGGTTTAGGATCCTGGATGTCTAGAAGGAACTACTGGTCGCCATGGGGTAAGAGATCAAGGTATCAGACTGTTTGATTCGGCATCAGTGAACATTTGTTGAGTGCCTGTTGTGAACAGGCATTTTCAGATATATTTTCATGAAATCTTTACAAGGACCTTGAGAGAGGTATTTCTTTGTTTCCTCATTTTACAGGAGAGAAAACTTCAGCCAACCTTAGTCTTCCTGCTATAGACCATGGTTCTTTCCATGGTCCTTCCATGAGGAATAATAAATCCCCATCCACTGATTCCCCTTCACATCCAAGAAGCTATGTATTTGTAAATATCTTTTGGAACATCAGGTACTACATGCACTAGGGCTCTGGGGCAATAAAAAGATGAGCCGACCTGAAATGAATTCCAGAGAGCAAAGAGTTCTTTCCATGGACCACAAGACCCCTGATGAATGATCACCTAGATTACAGGTGGTGTGAATGCAGCATTAGTGTAGCTAACTAGTGCAGCTCCCTGGAAAATCAGATCATGGGCATTCTCCTTACAGAGATTTGTCAACTGTGCCTTCTCTTTATATTGTCCTGAAAGCATCAGTGTGGCACCCCATGACGCTACACAGTGTAGAAGGAAGGGTGCTGGATTTAGGTGTGGAAGGACTGACATCTACGCTGACCAGTTGCCTGGGAGCAAATATCTGTGACATCCTGGAATATAAAACTAGGGGAATAATGATCACCCTTTAAGGTTATAGTATGGACTCAAAAGGACCTTATTTGTAAAAGTGCTTGTAAACTAAAATGATAACAAAATTCTCTCTTATCTTCATTTGGGAGAAATTTACAATGCAAAGGAGACAGAAGAAGCTGCGTGTTTGAGGTACCGAATGCCTTTTAGTGAACTGAGTCTGTAATTCTCTTCTAGCTTTAAGACCTTTAAAAAAAAGTTTTATTGAGATGTAATTCACATGCCATACAATTCACCTTTTAAGAGTGTACAGTTCATTGGTTTTGAGTATATTCACAGAGCTGTGTAACCATAAACATCATCAACTTTAGGACATCTCTGTTGTCCATGAACCTCTTGCACCCTTTAGCTGGCACTGGCCAATCCCCTAACTCCCCCACCCTAAGCACCTAAGTGTCTATGGATTGGCCTATTCTGGACATTTCATAGAAATGGAATTATGCAGTATGTGGTCCTGTATGTCTGGCTTGTTTCACTTAGCATATGTTTCCAAGGTTTATCTATATTAATGTAGATAACATACGTGAAGTGCATATCAGTGCTTCTCTCTTTTTATTGCCAAATAATAATCCATTGTATATGTTTACCACATTGTATCTATTTCCCTATTGGTGGACATTTAGGTTACTTCTTTTTTGGTTATATGATTTTATATATTAATATATTAATAATAATGCTGCTGTGAGCATTCATGTACAAGTTTTTATGTGGACATATATTTTCATTTCTTTTGAAAGGCACATACCTATAAGTGGGAAACATGGTAACTCCATATTTAACATTTCAGGAATTGCCAGACCGGTTTCCAAAGTGGCTACACCAGTCTGCAATCCTATGAACAATGTGTGAGGCTTCTGGTTTCTCCACATCCTCATCAACACTTAACTGTTTGTCTTTTTTATCTTAGCCATCCTAGTTGGTGTAAAGTGGTTTTGATTCACGTTTCTCTGATGGCAAATAGTGAACATCTTTACATGTGCTGCTTATTTATTAGACCATTTGTTCTTGACTTTTTAAAAACTTAATTATTTCTAGATGAAGGAAAATCCATTTTGGGTAGATTCTCTAGGTTCAGTGGTTTAGAAGAATACCGAATATGTAAATTTAGCCCTTTGCTCTTTTGAAATTTATTTCAGTTTTGGCTCGTCTTTTTAGTTGCCTTAGGGCCTAGTGCATATAGATCTGACGTTCCAAAGGATCTGAGTGAAGAGGTAATGAATACATAGCTTCTAGGAGATGAAGGGGAGTAAGTAGGAAGGGGCTTACTATTCTACATGCTGATTTAATGGACACTAAAAACCCATGCACCTCTCAAGTGTTAGTAACACACCAAACCTTCATTGGCACAAGTGGTAGACATTTTAAACACTTTAACTGAAATATTGTTTGATCTTACTTTGATGTGGGGAAAGTTGGGGTTCCTATGGCCAGGATCCTCACCTGAACCTAAACTACTTGATGATGTAATTGGCCTGCTGCTAGGCTACTGCTTCCACACCCATAGGCAATAAGCTATTGTTGACTGAGTCACTATATAGAGACCTCTGCCCAGTGTCCTTAGCAGAGGCAGAGAGGAAGGAGGATTGCAGACCTGCAGACTGTTGGATGCAGATGTAGTTCTAGTGCTCGTCCTGTCCCTGGGTAATAAACCCTTTCCCTAAGAACGTTCCATTGTCATTCCTCAGTCTCACTGAATCCATAGTGAACTTGCCTGGGGCTGAAACCCATTGGCAAGAAAGTTGGTTAACATCTGACCATTCTACTTATTAAAATGTACAGTAACATACTTTTAAAAAACATTAAGAAATTATTTATGAATATATAAAATACATTGTTCACATATTCTATTAGGGTGCCCTTTATTTTATTTTCATGTACTCCCAAACGGAGGGTGGACCGATGGACACTTTTACATGAGTTAGTACGTTTTTGTTCTTTCTGTCCTAAGCTTCATAGCAGTGTTTTTTCTCAATAGCCATTTGGAGAATTACCTTCATGCTCTCCAGTCATAACTCAAGTTACAATTCTATTATATACCTGTTGTGTTTTGGAGGTGCACCATATTTAACTTGAGTTGTTAAACATATTTAACAGAGAGTTGTGCTCTCTGATCTTGTGTTACTGGTAAATAAGGTAGCTTTATGAGAACTAGGGAAATCAGCTGGACTGAGGAAAAGGAAAATGACTTTGCTTTTGAGAACTGGTTGAGATGCCACGGGATAAGCACGTGGAGGCATGTAGTGCAGGGTTCTCGAATGTTATTGGCCTGTGTCTGAATCACCTGGAGGGCTTGTTAAACCACATGTCATAAGCTCCACTTCCTGGGTGTTTAGTTTCTGACTCAGTATGTCTGGGCTGGGCTGAGGATCTGCTTCTGAAACAGGTACCGGGCGATGCTGCCTCTGCTCGTCCAGGACCCCATTTTGAGAACCAGCAGTTTGGAGGCATCTGGACATGTCAGACCTAAGCAAGAGGGAGGAGAGGGACAGGGCTGGAGGTCAGCATGCCTGTTCTGTGCGTACGGAGCCAGTGGTACTGTGGTACTGTGCACGGGAGGCCTAGACAAGTGCAGGGAACTGAAATGTAGGATTGGGTGGGGAGGGTGGCTGGCCGAGAAGCCTCTGAGATGAGGAAGGGAGAGGCAGAGTGTTATGAGGAGGTCAAAGCCAGTGAGGGCCACACACTCTGCATAAACGGGGGAGTGAGGACCTGTCTGGGTATTGGAGGCAGGGGAGGGGCTGGGCTGTCACTGGCATGGTAGGTGGAGCTAGGCAGGCCTGGCCTTTCCACCAGTCTCAGAAAGGCAAGGTGGGGTTCAGCATTACCGGGATGGGGGATGTGCTGCTCAGGGCCACAGCCTCAAATGTGGACTTTCCTCCTAAGATAAGGAAGCCTTTTAATCCTTCAGGCCACAGTCCTGGTCATGACTGACCACTCTCCCCCTCCTTGCCTGTCACCGATAATCATAACCTAGAACCATGATGAGCTTTGTCAGCCAGAGGCAAGAGGCCTTTGTGCAATAGTGACTGTGCAGTTTTAGTTTTTCTCCTTTAATGCATTTGCCTGCTCAGCTTAATAGTTTTAAGATCTGTGCTGTCATGCGTCTAGTCTCCTTAGGATCATGTGGTATAAGCCGATTCTGAGAGTGGGCGCTGACAGCCCCTGTTATGAAGGTCAGGTGTGCTGCAGAAAAGAAATCCAGGAATGGTGGCAGTCCACTGCTTACTGGGTCTTCTACAATTGAGTTGCGTTCCACCCTTCCTGCTGCTATCACGAAGTCAAGGCAATGTCCCCTAATTGTATTTTATATTATATTTTAAAGGAATCTTCACTGTATCTGAGCATGTAAAGCACTTCTCCTGGGTTTCCAAAAAGGCTGAAACCTGCCCCAAGGTATTCTGCTATCATCTGGGGGCACCTGCTAGCAGAGCAAGAGGGTTTTGCAGAGTGGTTGTAAACTGACTGTCCAGCTCCGCCTGGCACTTGGTAGTGTGGTCTGGGGCTGAATAGCAGCTGCGTGCTTAAACTTGCCTCACTGCCCCCTCCCATTCAGCCAGTTGCACACTTTTACGTTCCTCCCTGGCTCCTGTGGGCTCTGGGTGTGTGATTCCTCTAGCTAATGGACAGGACCGGACAGGAAGTATTTCACAATCCTGCTTTTGTGGAGAGCCAGTGTCGTGGAGTCCCCAAGACCACCCCTAGTTTCAGGGTTCGCTAGGAGGACTCACAGAACAGCATAGAGCTGTAGAGCTGTACACACCACTATGGTGTTCCGGGGAGAGGGTACAAAGTAAAATCAGCCCAGGGAAAAGATCCCCGGAACAAAGTCTGAGGAAACCAGGCACAAGCTTCCAAGTGCCCTGTCCCAGTGCAGTCACACAGGACAGGCTGGCTTCCAACAGCAATGATTTGGGACAACACATGTGAAATGTTACCAGCCATGGAAGTTCATCAAAGACTCAGTGCCTTGGGTTTTTCCTGGGGACTTGTTTGTTACATTGGCATCCTCTGCATAATGTGTACCAAAAGTTCAGTCTCCCAGAAGGAAAACAGATGTTTAGTGTAAACTACATTGTTTGTACAGTTTAGGGACAGAGAGCCACTCTTAATCAGTCCTGGGAGTGGTGGGAACCTTCCCCAAATCAAAGTTGTCAGACTCCAGCCTAGGGCCAACCTTGTAAGCGGTCCTTTCAAAGGATGCTAACTATTCTGTGCTCAGGTGGGGATGAGGACGGAAGGTGAGTATGGGGACAGGAGTCCTTGCCCCTGCAGAAGGGGTCTGTCTGTGTAGCTTCAGAGTCTGGTACTGCAGGAGCTTTTCTCCCTGGGACAGAAGTGGGAGAGAGCAGAAGTGAACTCATGGTTTCAGGGCGATACCTGGGATTCCTTGACTACGGGAATAGAGAAGGGCAGCAGAGCACACTGGAAGAGTTCAAGGCCCTGTTCATTCATGCGTTCATTCATTGTTCACACGAGCTACTGATGCCTATATTCTGCCAGGTGCTAGGCATACAGTGGTGAGCAGAGCAGTCTCTGTCCTCGTGAGACCCATGTTCTAGAGGGAGACACATAAGAGGCAATTACATTTCATTATTATGGGGACATACCGAGGGCCCGGGTGTCAGAAGGCATGAGTTCTGTGATCACACCTCTACTCCTTATTACTGGTATGGCCTCGGGCAGGTTACAGAGTCACTTGGTGCCTGAGTGTCTTCATCTGAAAACAGGGAGGTTTCCCATTTACTTCTGGCAGTCATTGTGAAGGTCAAAGAAGGTCATGTGTGTCGAGCACTTCTCTCAGTGGCTGGCAGTTTGTACATGTTCACATAGAACAGTTCAGTGATGTCTAGCAAGAAGAAGGGTGTGTTAGCTGGAGGGAATGGCCTCTGCCTTACCCTCACGGTGCACAGCCTGATGCCAGAAGACACACCTGCCTCCCGCCAGCCCTGGGCTCACAGGTACACCGCAGGCCGCCTTCCTGCCAGCTCACTCTGCTTACTGGTCTGAGAATCTCTTTGTTGTTTCTCTTTTCTGGCTCTTAGGGCTGCTTTTCCCTCTGCCTCAGATGCCTCAGATTCTTTTGTCAGCCTGAGGAATGTCTGCTCACTAAGGCCTAAATCAAGTATCTGTGAAGACTTTCCCAAGCCAGGATCCTCAGACAGTTTTGTCCACCCCATCCTTTGTCCCATCGCTGTTCCACGGTTGCTCACATCCCTTCCACCACCTGCTGGGTTGAAATTACTTTTCGCTCCATTACAGTGGATGGTTCTTGAGGGCATGGATGGTTGGTATTTTTTGTAGGTCCAGTGTCAATCTGTGTTTGCTAGGGAGAGAGGCTTAGTGGTTGTCCAGGGACTCAATGAATGAAGCAGTGGGTGTTGGGTTGGACTAGAAATGGACACAATGTCAGCAAGTAGGTCTCTGCCCTCAGAGCAGAGCTTACAGTCTAGAGGGGGAGGCAGATAGTAAACAAGTACACCCAAATATACAGCTAGAGACTGAGATGTGACAGGAGGAAAACAGCATGGTCTGGCAGCAGGTGATGGGATATGGAACTGGGAGAAATGGGAGGTCCGAATGTCGATGCCGTGGGCAGTGTGCGGTGATCTCCTGGAGCCTGGGTGGTGTTGGAAGCTGGAAGGGCTGGTCAGGCAGAGAGCTACTCCAGGAGAGCCAGGAGACCTCCAGATGGGGATAGATGGGCAGATCAAAGGTTATAGCACCTCAGCTGGGAAAGGGCAGGGCTGAGAGGAGATCTAAGTAGACCCTTGGAAGGCGAGGTGGTCCACTCCAGAGCACAGGAACTGGGGTTGAGGAACTCATGGCTGATTGAGGATGTGGCACCAGTGATCTGGATCTAGGACCTTAGTTTTCTCCAGCTTCCATAACAAGATATAGACTGGATGGCTCACACAACAGACATTTTCACAGTTCTGGAGGCCAGAAATCCGCTACTGGGGTGCTAGCACAGTCAGGTTCTTGGTGGGGGGCCACCTTCCTGGCTTGCAGAAAGGCGCCATTTCCCTGTGTGCTTACATGGCCTTTCCTAAGTAGATGTGATGGGGAGAGTGAGTAACCTCTCTCTCTTCCTGTTCTTATGAGGGCACATGTTCCATTTTGAGGACCCTACCTTCATGATGTGATCTAAAGCTAATTTACCTACCAAACCACCTCCAAATACCATCACCCTAGGGATTAGGGCTTCAATTTATGAATTTTGGGGCAGACACAAACATTCAGCCCATAATTACTTGGGCCAATAAATATTTGCTGACTAAATAATAATTAGGACCAGCACTTTGGATGGTCCAGGCCCTAAATGTTTTGCATATACTCATTGAATTTAATTCTCGTGCAACCTTAACAGGTTGGTGCTATTATTATCCCCTATTTCCAGGCCCTGGAGAAGTACCCAGGTCACACAGCTAATTAGGTTATAAAGCTGGGATTCAAAGCCAGGCAGTCTGGTTCTAGAGTGCACGGTCATAACAGTTATACCCTGCTGTCTCTTAATTAGGAATATTATAACCCTAATAATTAATATAATAGCCCTAATATTATTGGTTGCCCATTGTGTGCTGATTCTTGATCAAGGAGAGATGCTAGAGATACAAAGATGAATATGACATCATAACTCCCTCCTGGGCCATCACAGAATGCTCAGGGAGCTAGGCCTGTTAAAGGTAATTCTTTGAAGTCAGTTAAAATGTATTGAGACCAACAAGAAACGTTCACCTTTCTCTTGTAACTCTGGTACATAGAGCCACTGGCAGAGGGAAGTGTTTCCCTATTTCAAATGTGTCTGGTGGCTGAAGTGCTCCCAAAAAATAGATTGTTTAGGAAGTAGTGGGCTGACTCATCAAATTAAAACTTACTGTTTATTTTTAGTCAAGTGTATAATATGAGAATAATTAAATGATGGTAACAGGTAGCTAAAACTTGTATTACTATCAAGATTTAATCTGAGAAAAAGTAGAGCCACTAACTCTAAAAAACTAAAAACGTTTTCTTAGGCTAAAAAAATATAGCTTAGAAATGTTTTATAGGAAAATTTTAAATGAAATGACCTTGTGATGTTTCATAACCTTGACTATGAGGATCACATAGGAGCTCAGTGAACCTAAGAAGTAACTACCGTTTTCTGGATGTTTGTCCCGGGAGGAGGACATAACTTCCAAGCCCCTGGTGGAAAGGATAAGGAGGACAGTGACTCCTTGGTAGGAAGCTGGCTTGGTGATGGTGGGTCTTGGAGAAGAAGGGAAAAGGGAAAGCCTGCAGCCAGAAGGAGGCTCTGAGGTTGGGTGGGTGATACCCTCCTGTCTCAGAGGAAGCAGCACCCCCTGCCCAGGGTTCAGGGAGACCCCTCTTTTCAGGGTTTTCTCTGGGACCCTGTTACCTTTCAGTCAACCTGTCTTTCAGTCTCTGTTTTTCCCACAAAACCACTCAGGCTTGGGTTTTTCTGGTTCTTCAATTGTGTGTTAAAGAAGTTGTAGCTGCCTGGGTGGATCAGAAGTGTGTTAAGTGCACCTTGCTTTTGCCTGCAGAGAAATGAGGATTGAAGAAGGTTTCTTGAAGTGGTATTGGGAATAGAAAAAGAAAGACAGATAGAAGAGAGGAAAAGGGAAGAAGGGAGGGGATGGTATCTATTGAACTGAACGCATGCACAACATCTCATTTATTATTAAAGCCACCCCTGGGTTGTGGGAATTCCAGTTTTACAGATGATGAAATAGGTTCAGAAAAGGCAAGTAGCTTGTCCAAGATCACAGGGTGTTAAACAGCAGAGATGGGATTTCCATGTAAGTACAGCTGTCCTTCCCTGTGTCATGGGGTTGGTGTGATTGGGTACTACAGGTGTGGGTAAGGATGTCCAGGTCTGTGTCAGGTGAACCAGGAAGAAGGTACAAGAAATAGGAAAAGGCAAGAGGCAGCTGCTGGGGTCTGGGCAGTGGGTTATGTCAAATGTATATTGGTCTCGGGGGGAGGACAAGAGTAGAATGACAGATTTGGTGGCATCCAGTTGAAGGTAATAGTGTAACTAAACCCAGTAGTGAGTGCATTCTGAGGATGACTGTGAAGAGAGGAGACTAGCTTAGGCTGAGGATGGTGAACACAGCAGAGCCACAGCTAACCGTGAACTCTGGTAATTCTTTTACCTCATGTGGCCTGTTTTTCTTACAGTGTTCTGACGGATCACCCGAGCAGCAAGTATGTAAATATACCTTATATGTGAAGGTGTTGAGATGGGGAATGAAATGACTTGCATGTCATAGGTTTGTTTGTAGTAGAGCTAAAAAAAGAAAAATAGCTGTTTCCCTGACTCTTCTGCTTTTAGTTAAGGCTTTTTCCCAGCTCCCGGAAAAGCAGACCACATCCTGTAAAATAGCCCGTTTGGGGTGTTAGTTCAATTCCATTTTTGTACTTCCATTTTTACTGTTCAGGAACATTGAGATACCCACTGAAGAAAGATGTCCACCCTTTTCCTCCAGCAGAAATAAAGTAGAAGTATTCAGTTCAAAGGGAATGTCAGTCTGATCTTTTGCTTTTTATGTTCAGCTTTTTCAGAAGGAGAACTTGAGCATCTTTATTTGAAAGCTGTTTTGGGGTCATGCATATTTAAAGACATTTAAAAAATAAATTAGTGATTTTTCGTCAGATAGTTGTAGTAAAGAATTTCTAGAACTCTTGGAATTCACCGAATAAATGCATATTTATAAAAAATCCTACAATTATTAAGAAAATGCCACGTAAGTACATATCTGGATGGGGTAATCTGGTTAGATTTTTTTTCTGTTACTGTCTTTACCAAGGAGTTCACACAAAGAGGACAGTTTTTTAAAGATGAACAAATAAATCAGAAAACTGAACAATCTCTTTTAGGGAAGAGAGGCAAATTCTTACTATTGCTAAGACAGAATTTTTTTTTTCTTATGAGAAACCCAACTTTAGTTTTGTGTGAGAGCATCATAGATAAGAATCTCTTTGTAAGAGCTGTATGTTAAATGCATCAAAAATTTCTATAGAAAATGAAACTTTAAAACGTGCCATTTATACAGTATTATGTCACTTTCACTGTAGTAAAACAGCTTCCAACGGGTGACAAGTTGAACTTGATTTTCTGCTGTTAGCTCAGGCTTCATTTCTTATTTGAGAGGGTTGTATAGTAATTTTTATCGTGTGTCCTTAGACATACAGTTTGTTAGAACAAAGACTGTTGTGTAAGTGTAATTACATCTTCCTGTATGATTAAATGAGGGCTGTATTGGGGCTTTTTTCCAGCGGTGGCAGCTGTAGCCAACCACGTTCAGCCCATAAAAGAATTCCTGTAACTAACTGGTACTAATTGTTTGCAGACCAACCAGTGGGAGTAATATCCATGAACACTATGGAAATGAAATATTCCAAGACCAAATGGCTTACCCCATGTTTTCACCACTTAACTGTGGTCAGATTATAATAACTGTGTAATCAGGCCAAGTAAAATGGGAGCCCTTAGTCTTTTGTTGATATTGGAAGGCAACTTCTTATCTTACAAGTGGGGAGAATGGGGGCGTATGGAGCAGTTGAAGGGTTAAGTCACTGACCTTCAGACTTTTTTGCTCACACCCCCTATCAGGTTTTTTAAGCACACCCTACCACATATAGTATATTAATTTTTAAATGATATATCGCAGTGTAATTTAAAATATACTTGTTTTCAAAGTAAATATCATGCGTATTTGAAAACTTGAATTTTTAATGAAAGAGAGAAAAGAGGAAATAGATGATTTAATAGTTTCTTTCCACACCCTGAAGATTGTTGGTGTGAACCCCAATTTAGAGACCCATGATTTAGGTCATTAAGGGTTAAAAAAAAAAGGAAAGACAAAGAAACTCAGTATTGAGGAAAGAGAGAATCTGCAGAGGAAGGGCTCAAAATTTGGGGGGATGAGGATGGGTTTGGGACACTTATTCACTGTGGGTATTTAGGTTAATCAGGATTGCCTCATAATGACTCCCGCATCTACTTCCCTTCCTTTTTATATAGAGTTTTAGATAAGGAACAGTGCAACTCCTGTAGAATATTATATAAAAAATAAAAACAACTTGAAGAAGTCAGTCAGGGAGGTGTGGGTCACCACCTTCAGAGTGACAGAAACTTGGCTAGAACTAAATTTCACAGGATTTTACAAAAGTTAATTTATTAGCTTTAATAAAAGTGTAACTGAGATCTCCTGGGATGCCAGCGGCCTTAGCCTAACTGGATCCAGAATCTCAAATGATGTTGTCACATTTCTTTTGGTACTGTTTTTCTCAACTACAGTTGACCCTTGAACAATGGATTTGAATGAACTGTGTGTGGACCACATATACACAAGTTTTTCTCAGTAAATATATTGGAACATTTTTTGGAGATCTGTGAAAGTTTGAAAAAACATTTTCTTTTCTTTAGCTTATTGTAAGAATACAGTATATAATACATAAAACATACAAAATATCTGTTAATCAACTGTTCATGTTATCTGTAAGGCTTCCAGTCAACAGTAGGCTATTCGTAGTTAAGTTTTGGGGGAATCAGAAAATTATATGGAGATTTTTTTTCCTCATTAACAACAGCCAACAATTTATTTTCTCCATGAAATTTGTTACTGCATAAGTGCATATGCCATGTATTTTTTGAAAAGAGCTATGAAGTCAATTATTTTATAGTACAGCAGCCTATAATCCCATATTCTAGCTAACATTTAGCAAGGTGGTTTGTTACATCCTTATAAATGTTTGCCCTTTTTTATTAAGGTATCATTGATATACACTCTTATAAAGTTTCACATGAAAAACAGTGTGGTTACTACATTCACCTATATTATCAAGTCCCTACTCATATCCTATTGAAGTCACTGTCCATCAGTGTAGTAAGATGCCACAGAGTCGCTACTTGTCTTCTCTGTGCTACACTGTCTTCCCCATGACCCCCCCACACCATATGTACTAATCATAAAAGCCCTCAATCTCCTTCTCCCTCCCTCCCCACCCGACCTCCCTCACCCCTCCCCTTTGGAAACTGCTAGTCCCTTCTTGGAGTCTGTGAGTCTGCTGCTGTTTTGTTCCTTCAGTTTTGCTTCATTGTTATACTCCACAAATGAGGGAAATCATTTGGTACTTGTCTTTCTCCACCTGGCTTATTTCACTGAGCATAATACCCTCTAGCTCCATCCATGTTGTTGCAAATGGTAGGATTTGTTTCTTTCTTATGGCTGAATAATATTCCATTGTGTATATATATGTACCACCTCCTTATCCATTCATCTACTGATGGACACTTAGGTTGCTTCTGTATCTTGGCTATTGTAAATAATGCTGCAATAAACTGTATGCAGATTTTTTACTCTCCGGAGGGTGGTGCTCAGAACCCCTGCATTGGTCAATGGTCCACTGTACTAGTGGTGGGCTGCCTTCACATGGTGGGGAATATGAGAGCTAACAGCTCTAGCAGCCTATCAGCCCCGATTAGCAGCTCCAATGGAAAAAGGGCATTTTCCTCAGAATGTCATATTTTCATCCCAGGAAAGACTGTACCTTAACCCATTAGGTGGGCCACTATGATGGAAGGGTCCACCTTCAGCCCACAGAATGTGATCAAGAAAGGTCCTCCAGGCAAAGGAGAGACATTTATAAAAAAAAGGGGGAGGAGGGAGATTCTGAATGTTTCTAAACAGTATATTTTCATGCTCTCGGGGCTCACCCATGTTGGATTTTAGAGGTATTTAAAAAGATATTAAAAAAAAACCCAAACAGAATTGTTTCTTAATTAATTTTTTGCTTTGCTGTTGACTCATGCAAGGAGTTTTACAGCATTTAGAAAATGCCTTGCTATAAAATGACACCTGGAGCTCCTTAATTGTCAAAGCATAGCCTTTTAGAGAGAGGTGTTTGTAGAAGGAGCAGACCTGCTTCTGATTTTAGTTCATCCAGAGGCACGCAGGCTTTTTGGACCAATTATTACCAGACCTTGAGATAAATCACCTCCTGTGCCATTTGTCCTTGAAGGATTAGCGACCTCAAAGATTTAAGTGCGGATTAATTGGGGAGTGAACATTAGATAGCTGTGTTTGGAACCACAGTTGTCCTGCAAATCATTTTCATTAGTGCTTTATTCAAAACTCTTTAGCCTTACATAATAATGACGCAGGGAAGTCTGGACAAGGCTATTTATTTGTGGCTTGGCCTTGGCCTTGCCCCCGCCCTCCCTCTCCACCGGAGAGTTCAGTAGCTCTAGCTAGGGATGCACAGAGCATCTAAAAGCACAGCCGCTTCCAGTATTGCAAAGATTACTTCATTTGCTTCAGCCGGACAGTGCCTGAAATTTGCATGACCTTGTACTGAGAGAGACAAGATGAGGTACAAGAAATACATGGCTATTCTGGAAGCAGCGGTGGGCATCACCCCCCTTAACAAAAGAGAACTTCTCCCTGAGAGCAGAAGACACGTGAACCTTTGGCAGCACCCTGGGTAAGCAGAGGAAACCAGAAATGCTTTTTCTGTGTTTGGAGGGTCTAGGTGGAGAATAGGGTCATATCTGTCATAAGGATATAGATGCTGAGCTCTTCACTGAGAACTTGTTTCTTCCTGGAAGATACAGCCTTACCAGATTGAGTTAAAATAGCATGATGATAATAGTCTAAAAAAACTCCTGATCCCACAGCCAAGAAGATGAAGGAGTGTCTAGAGCTCATTTTTACATTCATTTTTTACATGTACATCATTACATTCGCATCATTTTACATTCTGATTTTGAATACATTCAGGGCTGAGTTGCCATGCTCATGGAGGGTTTAAATGTTCTTTTTCCGAATGGTCAGAGGCCTCAATCCTGAATTTCCTCTGTGAAGTCCCCCTTTTGTGTCCTTTACACATTGAAAAGTTGTTCATGGAGCAGAGAGTATTTTTAGGGACTGAATTTAATCTTTATGCCGAACGAGCCACACATCGGTACACACTCAAAAATCAGCTTGAAGCACCTGAGTAGCTATGATACTTTCTAAAAAGTAGAAAGTCACTGGCTTATACATTCATTAGAGAAGATTTAGAAAATACCAAAAAAATATGAGGGTTGAAATCATCCACAGTCCCATCTCCCTAAGAGAGTGGCCATAATCATTTAGGTCAGTTCTCAGTGGTGGGTGTAGTGTGCGAGTTTGCCCCCCAGAGGATGTTTGGCAATGTCTGGCCAAAGTTCTGGTTGTTGCAACTGGAGAGGTGGGGGTTGCTACTGTATCTGGTGGGTAGGGGCCAAGGATGCTACCCAGCATCCTGCAATGGGCAGAATAGACCCTCCACAACGCCAAATTATCCAGGCCCGAATGTCAGTAGTGCCACTGCTAAGACATTTGATTTAGGCAGATTTTTTTCCCACCTCTAAAAGGTAGTTTTTATTAGAAATAAAAAATGAATATTTCCTTTGGAAATTTTAAGAATGCTATAGCATCTCACTATGCTGATGGACAGTGACTGTAATGGGGTTGGTGGGGGGGGACCTGATGAAGGGAGTAGTTTAATAACCATATTATTGCACATGTAATTGTAGATTAATGATACCAAAATAAATTATAAAAAAAAAAGAAATTTTAAGAATGCTATAGAGTGTCACACTACACTGATGGACAGTGACTGCAATGGGGTTCGGGGGGGAACCTGATGAAGGGGGTAGTGTAATCACCATAATATTAATCATTTAATTGTAGATTAATGATATCAAAATAAACTAAAAAAAATTAAAAAAAAATAAAAAGAATGCTATAGAGTGGAATCCTAAGGCAGCATTATTATTATTATTTTAATTATTATTTTACTGCTGTCTTGAAATTTAAAAAAGTGTGTATATATGCGGAGGGAGCAAGGGGTATGTTAGCCATGTGGGTTAATGTTTAGTGAGAACTATGAAAAACACGTTGTCATGACCACATTGTGATTCTTCCAGTAGTCCCTTGAGAGTGGGCATACTGGAGGCTGGTCCTTTGTCCTGGAATGACAGAAGTTTAGAGCTGGGAGGCCTTTGTGTCAGGGATGGTGAACAGGCTTCGTGTGGCACGTGGCAGGCAACTGATGGCTGGGTTGCTTAGAGTGTCAAGTTAGGGAGGGCTCCCAGGCCAAGTGTGGGCTTAGCAGCAAAGGAGTGCTGTGGTTGGTGAGGGGTGTTTGTTCTGGACACATAATTTGGAGAATTGGAGTACTGCAACAGATGGTCCATATCTTTACCATTCCTTCATCTAATTTAGTCTTAGAATTTTACAAGAGTGAAATGGCCTTGTTTGAGTCATTGTGATTGAGGGCTGGGCTCTCTGAGAGCAACTGGATGTTCTTAGTTAGTTTCTGGCTCAGGAACTTTCATTAAGGGATTCACCCTAAACAAGCCTGACATGATTCAGATGTGTAAACTGATTGCCACATCATTCTTTCCGTTTTGGAGATAACCTTTTCCAGCCATTGGAATGAGTAAGCACCCCAGGTAGAATCATCTCTGCTTCTTCTCATTTCCCCAAGTCAAGCCAAACAGAAGTCAAATGATTCATTCCAAAGTGATCCGTAAAAAGGGAAGTTGGATGTTACTAAAAAAAAAACTCCCTTAGGCCTGATGAAATTGCAGTGCATCACAGAGCGACAGGACCTTCCTTGAATCTGTAATACTTTGAGTTCTTTGAATACACATGGACTAACATTGTTCTGCTGATTCCCATTTTTTTGTTTGCTGACCCCCTTGTCACCTGACACAGCCTTCCTTCAGACATATTTATATCCCTCACTAAGCCTGCAGTAAACTCTCCCTTCCGAGTATCCTAGGAGGGATCATCTCCTACTGGTCAATTGCATAGATCAGTTCTAAGTCCTTCGGAGGCATGTCTCACACTTTAATGTGTATATGAATCATGCTGCCCAAATGCAGATTCTAATTCTGTAGGTGTGGTGGAGCCTGAGAGTCTGCATTTTAACAACTTCCAGGTGTTGCTGTCAGCCCAGGTGATGCCCCATGGAGGGTCAGTGATGCTGACCGTTCAGTCCGTGAGCCACAGGGTAAGGGGCCAGCACTTGGGGAAGTGCTCTGCATCACGGCCGATGTGCTTTCTCTTGACCCCAAACTTTTCTGATCTTCCTGAGGACTTTTAGTCCCCAAACCTCCCCTCCCTGCAGTTGTGGGAGATCTCAGTGGCAAGAAGGCAGGTGGTTGGCTGTGCTTCTGCAGAGGGAAATGTGTCCATTTGCGCTCAGACCAGAGAGTTCTGTTGAGCTGGTTGACTAGTGAGGCTATTAGTTCTTTCAAGAATTCTGTCCCTTTCATTCTTTTTAAGAAATAATTCCGATCACTACAACACACAGGTAATACTGCATAGTATTCAAGAGCAGCTGCTCTTGCATTTTAAAACAATATTGGAAGTCAGGTCACGACTCAGTTCTCAAACCCTAGAGAATTCATTCATCATTAACCCCCTTCTCCTTTTAGGACTTTGTCTTGCTGTCTGCAAACAGGGATGGGCTTGGGCATCTCTGCAAAGTACAGTCACAAGCTAAGCCAATGCAACCAGCCACCAAAAATGTTGCAAGTTCGTGGAAGCACAGACTTGGTGACTTACACACGTGCATATTTATTCCAGTGCCCAGCCTATGACAGGTGTTCAGCTTTGCCAGTGTTCACTTGGTTTCAGTACAGCCACAAATGAAGAAAGAAAATTTCTAAGGAACTGACATTGAAACACAAAAATACTGAGCCACCTCTGGATTCTCCTTTTAAAGTTTTGGGAAGTTTTTCAGCACTAACTCATATTACCTCACAGTTGTTTTCTATATCTGTCAATACTATTGAACACCAAGACTAGAAATAATAGAATAATAGAAAATAATAGAAACACTAGAAAGAGTAATTTAAGTCTTTCTGCCAAGCTTTTTCTAAATGTAAAGGCAGCCCTAGTCCGTAACAATGTAGTTCAGAAATGGCCGATGTCATTGATGGTTTGCATACACGTCAAAAACCTTGGGAACATTACAAAAGAAAATTAAAACCAAGATGCCTTACAAATGCAGAAAACTGATTTAATTAAAAAGCAAGCTGTTCCAATAAAAGAAACAAGTTCTCTTTGGACCTGATGCCTATAGAAAAATTTCACATTAAGGCCAAAAGCATAACCAATCCCATCTTGATTTGCTGACCATTTATTTATCTTTGGAAGTAATAATAGAAACCACGTATGGGCTGGACTCTAATCCTACTGCTTGCTTTGCAGGATGTCCAGATGGCCCTGCTTCGGCCAGTGCCTACATTTCCTGCTTATTCTTGGGGAAGGGAAATGTGTCCCCTGCCTGTACAAATAAAATCGACACTATCTTTTATTTCTATTTCATTGTGTAGGGAATGTTTTGCCCAGATGCCATAATATCACTTTGTCTAGCAAACAGAGGAGAATGTCCAGAACTGGTGAGAAGCCACATTCTTCCTCCCACTGGAAGGGTTCCCTTTGACCGGGGTGAAGCTGCTGGGGCCCAGCCCCACCCAGATGTGAGCTTGCCTCCTTGTGCAGTTTGAAGGCATATGCAGGCTTCATAAAAAATATGGAGAAGGGATATTTCTTGGGTTTTCTTGGGATGAGGGGTAAGCAGGAAAAGTATTTGCTACTTTTTCTAACTGTGGGCAGCTCACACATGTAAAAATAAAGATAAGCCAGAACAATAAGTGCTGTGAATAATGAATTCCATTTTAGTTTAAAATGTTTTCTCTAGTGTATACTTTAAGTGTATTTTATCACAACTAAAAAAAAAGTGTGTTCTCTCTATATTTTCCCACCTGCTGAGTATTTTTTTTAATCCCAAAAGAAATTTTTGTCATCTTGTCCCTCAGGATGACCCCTAGGTAAAATAATGGTGCCAAACTTTATATGGCTACTCATTTTCAACATTTTTTGAAAGACTGAAAACACCAGGGGCAGTAATTTCACTCCTAGATATATACCTATGGGTAAAATTGTAATATTTCCAGAATATCTTGCCTGGCTTTAGTGCATCTGCATATCAACAGGTGTTCCTAAGGGGTGGAGAACAGTAGTTCATCTTCATATCAGTGGGTAATTACCTGGGCCACTGAGGGCTTATCTGAACCTGAGAGGTTTGGGGGAGGTCTTGCTTGCTTCTGCCAGAGCAGGAAAAAGATGGCCGTGGACCAGTTTGTAAGCAATGAATGGGTTTTAAACTTTATTTCTCCTTTTGACTAATTTCAGTTTTAGAGGTATTTTGCCCCAGGATATCCTCTCCCCGGAGTTACAATACCTGAGAGAAATGAAGATTATGTCCATCTAAACACTTGTGTATAGTAGCCAAAAAGTGGAAACAACCCAAATGTCTATCAGCTAATGAATAGATAAGTATATGACGGAACATTATTTAACCACAAAAAGGAATGAAATTCTGACACATGCTGCAGTATGGATAAGATTTGAAGCTATAATGCTAAGTGAAAGAAGCCAATTACAAAAGATCACATGTTGTGTGAGCTCATTTATATGAAATATCCAGAATAGGTAAACCTATAGAGACAAATATTAGATTGTCAGTTGCCTAGGGGTGGCGTGGGGTGGGAGGAGGGACTTGCAGGATTGGGGGGGCGACACCTAACAAGAGTGGGGGTTCTTTTTTGAAGTAATGTTCTAAAATGGATTGTGCTGATGGTCACACAGCTTTGTGAATATATTGAAAGCTATTCTACAAATGGTGAGTTGTATGGTCTGTGAACTTAAGTGCATTTCCCAAGATCTCACCATGCGAGGAGTGACCATGTTGGATTTTAACATGTTGTCTTTTTCAGGGGTCGAGGTACCACGTTACTGTCATCTCCCTGTGAGTGGGATTGGCACCCCAGCTGTCCCTCCTGGCACAAGTCCTCCACGAAGCACAGACGTGGGCTGGTGGACAGCCTGCTTGACCAGGTACTCGCTTTTTTGTCTCTCATCAACCTAGTTACTGTCTGTCCTCCACCAAAAGTTGGATGTAAATTATATGACATCCAAGAGGTAGCTGACATTGTTTTTGATGTTGCTGACAGAGATTATTCAATATTAAAGAACATTTCATTGCAGTGACTTATTTACCAAAGAACAGAAACAGCATACCTGCATTTATGGTCTGAACTGATAGATATAACTTTGCCATGGTTGGGAGAATGCTAACTGAGGTCCTTCTCAGCTTAAACACCGAAGTCCAACTCCTGTAATTCAGAAAAAATGCCTAACAAGGTTTTTTGGTGTCTGGGTTATAGGTCACATTTTCTCCCTTTCTTTGAGGTAGCAGAATTATATAACGGTGGTAAGCACTTGGCTGAAAATATAAAAGACGTCAGTCGCAATGGCTTCTGAAGATTAATTATGTATAAGCTTTCAGCAAAAGTGCTACCAGTGAGTGTTATCTCTTTACTGATTCACTTTTAAGTATGAATTAAATGAGATTTACAAGGTATTAAGTTTTATTTTGACAGATGCTGGATGTATTTGTTCTTAGTTACACTTTAACCCCTGATTATAGGCCAGTCCATTTAGCTGGAATGGGGTTGGAATTTTTTTCATGTGCTTGTGTCATAATTCCTGTCTGCTTAAGCTCGCAGCCCCTGCCTGGGTGGATTCCAGCTACATGTCAGAGCTGGAATTTAGTAGAGTGTGAATAGCACCCTACAGAAGAGCAGACAGCTATTCAAATCCCAGTGTTCAAATCCCCTCACCTTACAGGTGTGTGATCTTGGGCACATGTCTTAATGTTTCTGAGTCTCACTTCCTTCCTCTGTGTAAAGAGGGCATTAACATGAAGCTAAGTGAATTCAAGTATAGCAAGAACTGGGCACATACCAAAGCCTTTTTGGAAGTCTAGTTGTCCAAATGGGGGCACTCGAGTGGGGAAATCCTCTGTGTCCACTGAACCAACAGGGCTAGGAGTGTTTTTTTTTTTTTAACCAAGATGTTCACCATGGAGCTCTTAATGTTTCCAAACATAAGAAGACAGATGCTTGCCAAGACTCCAGAAGTGGTTTTCCTAAAGCTAGATTTCTATTTAGGATCTATTGATTTTGTCAATAAATTGGAGGGGCAGCATGGAGTATGACAGAGGGGGATTGAAGCTGTCATTGCCTATTGAAGGGAAGGCTCTTTGTGACTCGAGCAGGTCCCTGATGCCTTGAACCAGTGACCATAGGCCCTGTCACATCAGTTTGGTTTCCCAAGTAAATGCCTCACTCCCAAGTCTTTCATGTGTAAACACATAAACTTGGTTTTCTGGGATAAATTAGCCTAAGATGAGCCAGGGTGGTGAGGATTTTTCCCAGAAAGCATCCCGCATCCCCTTCGTTTCAGATCCAGCAAACTTTTATTAAGAGCACTGGGCCAGGTGATTTCACCCATATTGTTTATCCTCAGAACAACCCTGAGAGGAAGGAATTACCAGCTCCCTTTTGTAAATAAAGAATCTGAGATTCAAAGATTTTGAAATAAATTCCCCCAGGTTGCACAGACCCTGACTCCCAACTTCAGTGAGATTTCTCACTGGTGACTTTATGAACTAAGTTATACTAACTCCACAGAAGTTGAAGAATTAACCCCTAAACTCAGAATCGTAAACAGGTTTTTCTCTGGGGCCAGTTCTGATGAATTGATACTGGCTACCTGGAGTTAAGGAGTCAGGTGCTTCCCCAGTTTGAGCGAGAATGTTGTGATCCATTAGCAATGCCTGGCAGTGGGGAGGAGGGTGCCTGGAGAGCATGCCCGTGACCCGAGCTTTCTGATCTTCAGCCTCTGCCCCATTTGGCCCACCTTTACCATCTTGGAGCTCCTCCAGAGAGCCCTATTTGCCCCATTCTTGTTTTTTTGCTACTTTAACAGTCTTTGATCAATCACCTTCCTGACTTGGCAAAATCGTCTTTACCTCTTTGCTTTCAAGAAGGATCTTGGAGTCTGGGCAGAGCCTCACTCCCTCCACATGGCTTCTCATTGTTAGGCAGTCCTGACACTGTGCAGTTACCATAGACTCATCCTATAGCATGGGCTTAGAAAAGTCTGAAGGTGAAAGCTTAAAACTCAGTGCACCTGGGAGCCCCTCAGTACCATCTCCCCTAAGGGTTCCTCCGTGTAGAGTATTACCTGGAAACCCCCACCAGCAGCCAGACTTCCTCATGTTGAATTGCATAGACCCAGAGCAGTAGTTCTCAAACTTTGGTGCACCAGAATCACCCAGAGGGCTTGTTAAAACAGATTTCTGGGTCCTACACCCTGTGTTTCTACTTCAGTCAGTGTGGGGTGAGGCCCAGGAATTTCCATTTCTAACAAGTTCCCAGCCAGGCCGTATTGCTGGTTTCTGGACCACGCTTTGAGAACCACTAACCTGGCGAGTACTTTAGGCAGCTGGCTGGGAGCATAGGCTTGTTTTTAGATGGTGTGTGTGGCTAGCGTCCTATCTGTGGTGAGCAGCTGTTTCCCCAAACATCTAATGAGCATCTCACACAGCACTGTCTGAGGGAAACTGAGAGGATTATAAAGGTTCATCTTTCTCTCTGGGGGATTTAGGAATGTAATTTGGAATGGGTAATTGCACTGGTGTGTGAGAAGTTCTGTCCTCACCCCTTCCTCTGGATGTGAGCAGAAGGCCTGAGGCAGTGACTGAGGGTGGGAGGCCTCCTGGGGGAGGTGATGTTTGAGAGGCAACCTCAGGGTGAAAAGTTGTTGGTCTGGTGTGCAAAGGCAGGAGGGGAATTCGGGAAGAGAGGGCGTACATCAAAGGGGCCTGGCGTTGCTGCACTGGGCTGGAAGAAAAGTTAAGCTTGTGATGAGAATTCCCTTGGTAATTCCTGTATGAAGTGAAGAATCAACCTATCGTAAAAACAGTGAAAGCTTTATGTTTTTGGGGGTGCTTATTATAATGTCATTGGTGCTGTGCTAATTTTTAAAATTAATTTATAATTTTTTAATTAAGGTATCATTGATATACAATCTTCTGAAGGTTTCACGTGAACAACATTGTGGTTACTGCATTCACCCATATTATCAAGACCCCCCCTACACCCCACTGCAGTCACTGTCCATCAGCATAGTAAGATGCTATAGAGTCAGTACTGGTCTTCTCCTGTGCTAAATGTTTCACCTGTGTTATGGCATTTAATTCTCATACGTACCCTATGAGGTGTAGGACATAATCCCGATTTGTGTTGGTTTCTTAGGGCTGCAGTAATAAAGTACCTCAGACTGGGTGGCTTAAACAACAGAAATTAATTTTCTCACGGTTAAGAATGCTGGAAGTCTGAAATCAAGCTTTTGGCAGGTTTGGTTCCTTGAGAGGGTTTATGAGAGAAAGATCTGTTCCACACCTTTCGCTGCAGCTTGCCTCTATGAGTGTCTGTCTCTGTGTCCAAAATTCCCCTCTTTATAAAAGATACCAGTCATACGGCATTAGGGCCCACCCTAAAGATCTCACTTTAACTTGATTATCTCTGTAAACACCTTATCTCCAAATAAGGTCACATTCTGAGCTAATATTAGTCCTTCAACATAAGAATTTTGCAGGGGGACCCACAATACAACTGGTAAAACCATCTTACAGATGGACGATCAGAAGCTTAGAAAGTTTAGGTAAGCTGCCCAAATCACACAGCCATTAGGCCACATCATGCACAATTCACATTTTTATAGGTCAAAAACAGTTAAATAGTGGTAGTGTCATAGATCAAACCTAAGGAGCAGCAGAACCGGTCCTTGTTGAAACCCAGGCCTGTGTGACTTCACAACTGTGCTCTTTCATCCAGTGCTTTACTGGCCTCTAGCATTTTTCTGTTGTTTTTGTCCTCTCTCCTTGTGGCTTACTGGGAAAAGCTATGGTGTGATCAGGGAAACAAGCCGCTAGCCTATTGGTTTCTGCTCCTTGAGTTTCTGGATAAGATATGCTTTATTTCAGTTTTCTCTGTCTTTTATCTGTTTAAGGAGATTGTGGGAAATTATTAGAGTATATGAAACATTTAAAATTCCTGAAGGAAAGGGGCTATATTTTTCAAGATGATATGTTCTTTTTGCTATTAAAATGTTAAATACTTATAAATACACAGTTTATCAGAGTATGGATGTCCTAGTCTTAATTTCCTTCTCAAACCAGCCACAAAGTTTGTAAACAATGTGTTAACCTAACAATGGATTACTCCTTAAATTTGTATTATAACTGTATTTACTTTCAATTATTTCTGCATTCAGGGATTTAAGTAACTTAACTGGCAAGCCATAAAGATTTCAGACAAGTAGTTTTGGGAGTAGTCACACAATAATCGCATATAGTTCTTTGTAAGTATTTAAGATGAGAGAACATTGCTCCAAATACTAATCTACAAAGACTTTGTCATTTTAGCAATTCAAGCAAACTTACATCATGAGAAATTGGTATACAGTTTAAGTGCAAGAAAAATAAAAATAAGAAGGGTTTATTCTTATTTTTTAATGCTTCAGTTACAGTCTAATGTGTTTTCCAAGCAAAAATCTGAGTACACAGTTTGCTCATGAAATCAGCAAGACAAAGTGGTGGCCATCTGGCCTATCTCTGGAAATCTGAGCTATCTAGATGTTTTAAGTAGAGCACATAGATGAGTACTTCTTAAGCTAGGCTCTGAAACATAAATTTAATTATACTTCTGCATATTTAAGAGAATCCAGAACCTAAGAATTAAAAGATGGCCAGGGGCTTACAAACCTAGAGTCCTCTCTCTCACTTTTCACAACCAAATTTCTTAAAAGGATTCTCTATACTTAGCTGTTTTCCTCACCACCACCTGCCCTTCTCTAACACTTTCTTCTTCATCTGTTCCAGCCACTGAGGGGTCCAGTAGCTGGGTTCAGATGCCATATAGGCAGGGCACTACACTGCCCGTGGAAATGTATGTGAGGAAGGGTCTTCCCTAGTGGTCTGATTTGTAATCAGCAGCTATATCACCCTGTGTGCCTATATTAGCCCCAGTGCAGAGGGGGCTTATTTTATGATTCCCATTAACTGGATAAAATTGAGATAAAGAATTTGCAACTAGCTTCTGGTTGGAATGGGTATCATCACTGGAGCCCTGATTTTGCTGCTTCATTATATTGTCACCAATGGACAGGTTGGTGACAGCGCTTTTCGATTCAGCCAGAATTTTGATCCATTTAGAGGTAATCTGGCTGTCTAGTGAGATTAGATGAAACACCCTAGACAGGATTTCCCCCACTCTATCATAATCATATTTATATTTGAAAAAGTTACTGATTTTTGAGAAAATATACATAATTATTTGATTGCAATCATTCTTAACATTTGGTATTGATACTTGAAATATAATTATTGATATTCAATCAACTTTGTTCTATATGTATAATTATTTTTACTTCAGATCTGAAGTCTAGTTACTAAAATAATTCTATGAACATGCTTTGAAAGAGGGTTTGTAATATGTTAAGTTAAGTCTGTTGTAATGGCTTTAGCTCAGCATAATAAATGTGACAAGAAAGAGGGGTGCTTTCCCAAGACTGACAACAACAATGAAGATACTTTAGCAGCAAGAGGTAGACCTAGATCAGGGAGAGAGAAGATGAGTAATGAATAAAGTGTCATTGGGCATAATAGCTAAGATTACTTCTAAAAACATATATATAAATGAACGTAGATGCAAAAATACTCAACAAAATATTAGCAAATCGAATTCAAAAATACATCAAGAGGATCATACACCATGATCAAGTGGGATTCATCCCAGGGATGCAAGGATGGTACAACATTCGAAAATCCATCAACATCATCCACCACATCAACAAAGAAGAACAAAAACCACATGATCATCTCCATAGATGCTGAAAAAGCATTTGACAAAATTCAGCATCCATTCCTGATTAAAACTCTCAACAAAATGGGTATAGACGGCAAGTACCTCAACATGATAAAGGCTATATATGACAAACCCACAGCTAACATCATACTTAACGGCGAGACGCTGAAAGCTTTTCATCTAAGATCGGGAACAAGACAGGGATGCCCACTCTCTCCACTGTTATTCAACATAGTACTGGAGGTCCTAGCCACGGCAATCAGACAAAACAAAGACATACAAGGCATCCAGATTGGTAAAGAAGAAGTCAAATTGTCACTATTTGCAGATGACATGATACTGTACATAAAAAACCCTAAAGATTCCATTCCAAAACTACTAGAACTAATATCTGAATTCAGCAAAGTTGCAGGATACAAAATTAACACACAGAAATCTGTTGCTTTCCTATACACTAATGATGAACTAACAGAAAGAGAAATCAGAAAAACAATTCCATTCACAATTGCATCAAAAAGAATAAAATACCTAGGAATAAACCTAACGAAGGAAGTGAAAGACCTGTACTCTAGAAACTACAAGACACTCCTAAGAGAAATTAAAGAGGACACTAACAAATGGAAATGCATCCCATGCTCTTGGCTAGGAAAAATCAATATTGTCAAAATGGCTATACTACCTAAAGCAATCTACAGATTCAATGCAATCCCTATCAAACTACCAGCAGCTTTCTTCAATGAACTGGAACAAATAATTCTAAAATTCATATGGAACCACAAAAGACCCGGAATAGCCAAAGCAATCCTGAGAAGGAGGAATAAAACAGGGGGAATTACGCTCCCTGACTTCAAGCTCTACTACAAAGCCACAGTAATCAAGACAATTTGGTATTGGCACAAAAACAGACCCACAGACCAGTGGAACAGAATAGAAAATCCGAACATTAACACAAACATATACAGTCAATTAATATTTGATAAAGGAGCCTTGAATATACAATGGGGAGATGACAGCCTCTTCAGCAGCTGGTGTTGGAAAACTGGACAGCTACATGTAAGAGAATGAAACTGGAGTACTGTATAGCCCCATACACAAAGGTAAACTCAAGGTGGATCAAAGACATGAATGTAAGTCATGAAACCATAAAACTCTTAGAAAAAAACAAAGGCAAAAATCTCCTGGACATAAACATGAGCAACTTCTTCATGAACATGTCTCCCCGGGCAAGGGAAACAAAAGCAAAAATGAACAAGTGGGACTATATCAAGCTGAAAATCTTCTGTACAGCAAAGGACACCATCAGTAGAACAAAAAGACATCCTACAGTATGGGAGCATATATTCATAAAAAACGTATCTGATAAAGGGTTGACATCCAAAATATATAAAGAACTCATGCCCCTTAACAAACAAAAAGCAAATAATCCAATTAAGAAATGGGCAGACGACATGAATAGATACTTCTCTAAAGAAGAAATTCAGATGGCCAACAGGCACATGAAAAGATGCTCCACATCGCTAATCATCAGAGAAATGCAGATTAAAACCACAATGAGATATCACCTCACACCAGTGAGGATGGCCAACATCAAAACACAAACAACAACAAATGTTGGCGAGGATGTGGAGAAAAGGGAACCCTCCTACACTGCTGATGGGACTGCAAATTAGTTCAACCATTGTGGAAAGCAGTATGGAGGTTCCTGAAAAAACTCAAAATAGAAATACCATTTGACCCAGGAATTCCACTCCTAGGAATTTACCCTAAGAATGCAGCAGCCCAATTTGAAAAAGACAGATGCACCCCTATGTTTATCACAGCACTGTTTACAATAGCCAAGAAATGGAAGCAACCTAAGTGTCCATCAGTAGATGAATGGATAAAGAACAGGTGATACATATACACAGTGGAATATTATTCAGCCATAAGAAGAAAACAAATCTTACCATTTGCAACAACATGGATGGAGCCAGAGGGTATTATGCTCAGTGAAATAAGCCAAGCCGAAAAGGACAAATATCAAATGATCTCACTCATATGTGGAGTATAAGAACAAAGAAAAAATACTGAAGGAACAAAACAGCAGCAGACTCACAGAACCCAAGAACGGACTAATAGTTACCAAAGGGAAAGGGATTGGGGAGGATGGGAGGGAAGGGAGGGATAAGAGGAAAAAAGGGGTATTACGATTAGCAGATGTAATGTTGGGGGGGCATGGGGAGGGCCGTACAACTCGGAGAAGACAAGTAGTGATTCTATAGCATCTCACTACGCTGATGGACAGTGACTGTAATGGGATTGGTGGGGGGGACCTGATGAAGGGGTAGTTTAATAACCATAATATTGCACATGTACTTGTAGTTTAATGATAATAAAATAAATTATAGTAAAAAAATTTCCATCATTGTGGACAGTGACTGTAATGCGGTTGTGGTGGGGACTTGATAATGGGGGGAGTCAAGTAACCATAATGTTACTCATGTAATTGTATATTAATGATACCAAAATGAAAAAAATACATATGAGAGAAAACAGCTTTTCCCAAGTTACTGTTAAGAATAAAGTGGTACATATATACACATGGAATATTATTCAGCCGTAAGAAGAAAACAAATCCTAAAAAAAAAAATTACCATCAGAACTCTTGTGTGACATGGTGCATTACCAATGAGCAGTTGTTTTGAAAGGAATCTTTTTTATGGCAGTAGGTCTTAATAGTGGGATTAAAGTATTCAGTCAACCATGTGGTAAACAGATGTGCTGTCGTACAGGCTTTGTTGTTCCATGTTAGAGCACAGGTAGAGTATATTTAGCATGGTCAGTGAGCATTGGCTTCAACTGAAAGCCACCAGCTGCATCAGTCAGTAACAGGAGAGTCAGCCTGTCATTTGAAACTTTCAGGCCAGGCTTTGACTTTTTTTCTAGCTATTAAAGTCCTAGATGACATTTTCTTCTAACAGAAGACTGTTTCATCTACATTGAAAACCTGTTGTTTCGTGTAGCCACCTTCATTAATGATCTTGGCTACATCTTTTGGACAGCTGGCTGCAGCTTGTACATTAGCTTTTGCCACTTCACCTTGCCCTTTGATGTTAAAGAGACAGATTCTTTCCTTAAACCTCCTGAATTAACTTCTGCTAGTTTCAAACTTCTATTCTGCAGCTTCCTCAGCTCTCTAGTCTTCATAGAATTGAAGAGAGTTAGGGCCTTGCTTTAGATTAAGCTTTGCTTAAGAGAATGTTGTAGCTGGTTTTATCTTCTATCCAAACCGCTGAAACTTTCTCCATATCAACATTATAGCTGCTTTGCTTTCTCATCATTGGTGTGTTCACTGGAGTAGCACCTTTTATTTTCTTCAAGAACTTTTCCTTTGCAGTCACAACTGGGCTGACTGGTGCAAGACACCTAGTATTTTGGTATATCTCAGCTTTCGATGTGCCTTCCTCACTAACTTAATCATTTTAAGCTTTTTACTCAAAGTGAGAGACATGAGACTCCACCTTTACTCGAGCATTTAGAGCCATTGTATGGTTATTAATTGACCTAATTTCAATATTGTTATGACTCTGGGAATAAGGTGGCCCAAGGAGAGAGAGAGAGATAGAGAATGGCAGGCCAGAGCAGTCAGAACACACACATTTATCAACAAAGTTTGCTTTCATATATGGGTGTGGTTCTGGTGCCCCAAACCAATTATAATAGTAACATCAAAGATCACTGATCATAGATCACCATAAAAAATATCATAATAATAAAAAAGTGTGAAATATTGTGAGAATTACCAAAATGTGATACAGGGACATGAAGTGAGCAAATGCTATTGAGAAAATGGCACCAATAGTCTTGCTCAGTGCAGGGCTGCACACACCTTCAATTTGTAAAAAGTGCACATGGGTAGAATGGCAGTATTTCCAGACTCTCACCTGGCTTAGTGCGTCTCCATACATGGGTGTTTCTACAGGGTGGAGAGAAGTAGTCCATCTCCATATCAATAGGTAATTACAAGGGCGAGGGAGGGCTTATCTGGACCAGAGAGTATGGGTGGGGGCTTCTTCTTCTGCAGCCAGGTCACGAGAGACAAGGAGAGCAGAAGTGGATGACTGCTTGTAAGAAATAAATGGGTTTCTCCCACTTCATTTCTTCCTTTGACTGATTTCAGTTTCAAAGGTGTTTTACCCTGGGATTTTTCCCTGGACTTACAGTGCAATATCTGCTAAGTGCAATAAAGTAAAACACAATAAAAAAAGGGCAATAAAATGGGATGTGCCTGTACTTAAATTAAAACTTCAGTTTTGCAGTCTCACTAGCTGTATTTCAAATACTCAATACCATATGTGACCCTGAAGAATGTGTTAGCCAGGTTCGTCTGGTTGCTTAAAAATACCTCAGGTCCTAACCATGGCCTTAATGGGATATACCCCATACTCTTAATAAAAGAAGAAAGGGGACAAGTTTCAATAAAGGGTAATGGTGATGAAGATAGGCCAGATAGAAGATTTAAAAAACATTAAGAGCTAATCTGTTTCAAATTCTGCACAGGGCCTTGAGAAAGGAAAAAAAAAACAAGTTCCTCGAAGAAAATTTATTTGGATTCCCCCCATCATAACTATAGAAGCTCTGATAGGTCTTCTGGTAGTGTAGAAAAAAATCACCTTTATTCTTTCTTTAATGAATTGTCATTCAAGAAATGTTTGTTAGACAGCTATATTTAGACACAGAATGCTCACTTTATTATCACAAAACCCTTATACGATCAATAAGAGTAATAAAAGGAATTAGAAGTTAAGGATTAGAAATCTGCTGTTGAATTGTTAAATGAGTCAATCAGGGTCAACCTGATGTTAAATGTTAGCGCTGGAGTCCTCCTGGGGGATCTTCTGATTCTCCATCCACAACTCTAAACTACATGAGGCAATTGTTCAACTATAGATATTTTTCCAGATAAACTCTCTGGCAAGAATCTGTGTCTGCAATTAGAACTTAGTACTCTCAACCACTTATTTTCTTAACTTTTATTAATTAACCATATTAGAAATAACATAGGGTAAGACCATGAGGCATTAGCCATGATTTTTCCCCTAATGGGGTACTGCTAAACTATAACAAACACCTCCCACCTCTGATTCTTCCTTTATACACATATACTTACTTCCCAATTTAGCATCTCAGTAATTCGTTACTTTTTTAGTTGGTAGCATTAAAAGCATATTAACATAGCAAATGATGGATTAGTAGAATAATCTTTGAGAGTTTAATTTAGTTTGTACCTCTAACTATACTCACTCTTAACTATTAAAACACAAGAAGAAATATAATCTGGAATTTTTCTCCTTCCTAATGAAAGCTTTGACACATTTTATTTTACTTTCTATAATGTATTTAACTCTGAAATTTTGTTCTTCAGTTTGTGGAGAAAAAGGAAAAGAGGGAAAGGACAGAAAAGAAATGAGATAATAGCTGGTTTTGGAGAACACAAAAGGTAGAGGAACGGTTAAAAAAAAAAGAAAGAAGGGGAAAATTCACAATATCATAGGTATGAGAGACTAGAAAAAGCCTAAGCAGAGCTCCCATTCCTTTAGATTCTTTCTCTTATCCAAACAAGAAAACTTAAAAGAAAAAAAAAGCAGTAGACAACAGCTCAGAAGCTGCTGGCTGTGCTTATTCACCAAACAAAATGAAAGATTTCTTAGGATATTCCTTATTTCAACCAACCCATGGAAGATACTTGAGATGAGTTACTTTATTTCATACAATTTTATTCCATTATCTGTCTACCTCTAACCCTTAATTACGTGAAACCTCCAGGTCAAATGTAACAATTATTAGCATCAAGTGCATTCTGCCTTCCCTTGTGTTGTACTGTTGTGTATTTTTCAATCTGTAAAATATATAACCTATAATGTGAACTTCTTGTAATCAATAACATCTGTTCTCTGGGAAAAGGCAAAAATTACAAAAGAAGATATTGTCTCTTCTTGGTGGTGTGGACACAGATCTTGCCACAGTGGAAATTACCTAAGACTAATAGAGCTTGAGTTTAGTTTTTATAGTGCTCCAAACTGAGCGTTAGTGTTTTCCTCCATATATTAAGGTAAGCGACCTAGTTTCATATGGTATTTTGAGTTCTCAGTTCTATCAGCTGATTGAATTCTTAGCTATGGACAGTTACCATATTCTTTATCAGAATTGGATATTTTCAGTACCTGGCATAGTCCCTCATTGGAAATCCATGTTTACCTGGTAGAAAAATAAATAAATAAAACTTGACCCTGTTTCTTCTCAGCAATAGCAAAAACCTCATTCCACACAGGACTTGCATGCTCCCTAGGTTTACAGTCTTACAGGTAAATAGGGAAAGAATAGGGGCCAGGGGAGGTATAAATGTCTCCTCCAAGTTGGAACTATTATAACTATTTCAGTAAGCATAACATCTTAGGTTCCTACATAGCATTACAGATTTACCCAGTGAATACTGAGGGGATGTGAAGGACAAAAGTGGCATGAATTAGAAATGAATCAGAAGAATAAAGAAAATGAAAGGAGATTGAATTATTTTCCATTGGGGGTATATATAGGACTTGATGGAAAACATACACAGAGAAGAGAATAATGAAAGTGCAGTAGAGGCTTACTTAACAATGAAATGAAATGAACTATTGATAACAACTTAGATGTATCTGTAAGGTATCTATATTTATGACAGTATCAAAAAAGACAAAACTGGAGTGGTATAGAACAGATCAGTGGTACCCAGGAGTAGGGTGGGGAGAGGTATGACTGGGAATAGCATGAGGGTGTTCTTTGTGGTGAGGGAACTAAGGGATCCTAATTATGGCTGTGCTAACATGAATATACACATGTAAACAATTCATGGACTGTACACCACAATTTTTAAAGGTCAATTTTACTATATAGTATTTTTAATTAAAAAATCACAAAGAAAAAATATTAGGAGGAAGGAGGACCCCATAGATTAAAATTAAGAGACATAACAATCAAATGCAGCATGTGGACCTTATTTGGATTATGATTAACACAAATTTGCTGGGAACAGAAAAGCATAAGACAATGAAGGAAATTTGAAGAGTGATTAGCTACTTGATGATATTAAGTAATTATTTTAAATGTTTTGGTAATTTTAAAGTCATTTTATTTTAGTAAATATATTAATAAATGTATATTTATTTTATACATTCAAGTACTTACAAAAGAAATACGTTGTTTCAGATTTGCTTCAGAATAACTCAGTGCAGGGTTGGGTAGTTGGAGGTATAGATGAAACAAAATTAGCCATAAACTGGTAATTGTTGAATCTAGGTACTAAGTACATGGAAATTCACTGTATTATTCTCTTTACTTTTGTACTCTTGTTTTATTTTGCATAAAAAGGTAAAGAGTAAAAATATAAAAAATTTAAAACTCTCTTTACAATATAATCAAAAAATATAAAATACTTTAAAATAAATCTAGCAAAAGATGTCAGACCCTTATTGATAATTACAAAATACTATTCTGGGAAACTAAAGACAATTTAAATATGAGGAGAGATAGAGCATGTTCATGACTGAAGACTTAGTATCCCTCAAACATCAATTTTATCCCAATTGAATTATACATTTAATGCAATCTCAATTAAAATTCTAAACAGCTTTCTTTGCTTTTTGTAGGGAATTGCAAGTTGAACCTAAATTTTACATAGAATTTCAAATGGCCAAAAATAGTGAAGAAAATGTTAACAAAGAGTAAGAACAATGGAGATTTACACTATCTAATATAAAAAATAAAATTACAGCACTTAAGACTGAAAATTGTTGCAAATACAAAAAAAATATCCCGACGGAACAGACTAGAGAGTCCAAAAGCAGTTCCACACATGTACAGTCATCTGTTTTTGACAAAAGTGACAGTGCAATGCAGAGAAAAAATTGGGTGTTTACAATAAGGCAACATACATGCACACAAATAAATAAATCTTGACTCCTGTTTTGCCTGAACACAACGGTTCAGGTGAATTGTAGACGTAAATGTGAAAAGCAAAACAATAAAGCTTCTAGAAGAAAATGTAGCATTTTCATGACCTTGGAGCAGGCATAGATTTCTTGAGCAGAACACAAAAAACATAACCATAACAGGAAGATCCATAATTTAGATTATATTAAAATTAAGAATTTCTGTTTATCAAGATACATTATTAAGAAAATGAAAAGGCAAGCCCTGGTGTGAAATACATAATTCTGAAAATTCTCAATTATTAATAAACTGCTCAATGTATATTAAGAATTTCTATTAATTTAATTTAAAATGCAGACATTCCAGTTTTAAAAGGGGAAAAAGAGTTGAAGAGGCACTTTATAAGATATTCAAGCAGCTAATAAATAGAAGATGTTCAACCTCATTAGTCATCAGTGAACATAGAAATACCCTAAAAGCCACATTAGAATGACTCAAAGTAATTGACAATTCCAACTTGGTCAGTATATGGAAAAGCAAAACTGTCATATACTGCTGATGGGAGTAAAATAGAGCAACCACTTAGGAGTCTAGCTTAGAAATATCTATTAAGGCTAAGATATGCACACCATATGACTGAGGAATTCAACTCCTTAGAATATAGAGAAATCAAAACATATGTGCACCAAAGCTGTGTACAATAATGTTCATAACAACATTCTTCATAATATCCCCAAATGGAAATAAGCCAAATGCTATGAACAATAAAATGGATTAAAAGGTTGTGTTGTGTTCTCACAAAGAAATGTTTTCCTAGAGTAATGAAAATGGTTGAACAGTTGCTACATACAAGAATACAATCTCCAACCCTAAATAAAACTTGCCCATCAATACCATTTGTCTGCTTTCCCCTCGTCTAATAATTCCCCTGTCAGAACTACCATAGAGAGGAAAAAAGAAAAGTGATATTAGGAACACACTAATCGTACCTCAAAGCCACAAACTATACACATAAGACGTGTGTGTGGAAACGTAACGCACATTGGTTGAGTCATTGCTGTGCACAGGACCTGTCACAGCTTTCATTACTAATCTTTATTATACCCTTGTAAATTACAATTCTGAGACCAGCATAGATCAAGCAACCAACTAAAAGCCAAAGTAAAAATAAATGGCTGAGAAGGGGTTGAAATCCAGATCCTCTCGGTACCATCATCCACTGTAGTGATTTTGAATAGTGGTTTGGATGCACGAATCAAAGTTTCTTCATCATAGGATGGCTAGAAGAGAAATTGGAAAATAAAAAATAAGAGGAACTGAAATAATACACTTCCACCAACAATGGAGACTCAGGGAGTAGTAGCTGCTTTTTCATCACTGTAATTATCCTTTGAGATGATGTGGCATTATTGTTCAGCTTAATGTTATTATATTTTAATCTTAAGACTGAGACTGTCACAAACTTACTCCTATGTTCTTAGTTGCATTTTTCTTGGCAACTTTACAAAAAGCCTAGATCTGAAGAACCTGAGGAGTCAGAAGCAGTGGGCCCCCCAAAGGGGCCAGGGCAAGGGAGAGGAATTAAAAAAAAACCGACAAACTTGTCCTTAGCAAAGCAAGAGTGGCTTCCAGGGGGACCACTTAAATATGGCATAGAGGCAGCTAAGTGCCCATGGAGGGTGCAGGTCAATAGAGGTGAAAACACTTCATGTCAGGAATTTTTTTTTAATGCAATATAATTTTGGAAATGAATAGGCAGTGATGTAACAATGCCATTGAAAGAAAAGGCTTATGGGTTAGTCCTAAAAAGAAATAGTTCTTTATGTATTACATACATAAAGATACCATAATACATAAAATACCATTATGTATGTTATCAGATGTCAGTAAATGGCTTAACTTAATATATTAATATGGAGAAAAGAAAATTCTGGACAGATAGAATTTGCATACAGTCAGCACTCATATGTGCAGATTCCATAATTGCTCATTTTTATGCCTGCTGAAATTTATTTGTAACCCCAGAGTCAGTATGGTGCCTTCAGGTCATTTGTGGACATGCACAAGGCAGCAGAAAATCTGAGGCACCAGCTGTGCAAGATCTCAGCTGAAGTCAAAGTGATATCCTGCCTTAGTTCAGTTCTATTACAAACAAGTATCCTTTTTCTGCAGTCTATTTTGTGCCATGTGTTTCACATTTTTATGCTTTTTGTTGATGACTTCACTGCTTAAAATAGCCCCCAGTCATATGCTGAAGTCCTGTGTCATGTTTCTGAGTGGAAGAAGGCTATGATGTGCCTTACAGAGAAAAGTATGTGCTAGATAAGCTTCACTGAGGCGGGAGTTGTGCTGTTGGCCAGGACTTCCATGTTAATAAGCCAGCAACATATATTAAGTGAGATGCTTTTAAGCAGAAACACATATAAAGCAAGGTTATGTATTTTTCATTTGATGAAAATGTTGTGGCCAGAGGCTTGTATGAACGTAACTCCATTCCCCCTAGGAAGAGTGATCCAGTATTCACTAATTCAGTGTTTTGGGTGACTACCTCGGATAACTACCTTAAGTAACGAGAATCAACTATAATTTCTTAGGAAAGAGAAAAGGAACACTGTCATGGATCTTTGTGTCTGTAACTTCCATTGAGGTAAATCAGTTAATGAAGACACAACACTATTTTGAATTTTAAAATAAACCTTTTTGAGACTACAAACGCATACACAGTTGTAGACAATAATACAGAGATAATCTACATCTCACAATGCTTTTAAGGACTCTCTCTCTCAGAAGCCTTTAGAGAATTGTGAGGAGAGGCTTTTAGGCATGAACAAATAATGGTTGCTTGGAAAGGTAAATAAAAGGTTATTTTAAAGGATAAACCACACGAATGTTAATATATAGGAAAGAGAGAGGCCATTGGTTTAATCATGGGCAAGGAAGACTGAAATGAAGGTGCCCATTTTCAAACAGTGAATGTTGTTTTGAATTGTACAGATCAACTGTTCTACTGTAGAACTAATTTAATTTATTCCTAGTTGATGCATTAAGCTATACTTTCTGTCCAAATTAATTTTTACAATAGCTTGCAGGCTATTGTGAAACAGTTGATTTCTTGAACGTTTCTTTTTATTTGTATTTTCTGAGTTCTTAATTCCACAGGTATTTACTAAAAAGAAAAGAATAAATATAATCTCTCTGGACTCAATTTTGTCATGTATAAAATGAAGGGAAATAATGTCTAAGATTTCTTAGAGCTCTAGCATCTTGGATTCTGTGAGCATCGGTTCTCTCTGTGGGGTTCACTCTGTCTCTGAGATATTCTTATATGACTACATGTGCTTACAAACAGAAGACTCAGACTCCTTTTTGTCTTTGCCATAATACTCTGCCTTTAATTTCTCTCCTTATGTCCTTAGCTAGAACAAGGTGTTTCAGGTTTTGACCATTAGTGCAGTTTCTAAGACATCTTGAGTATAGTCCTCATATTAAAAATTGAATAGTGGAGAGAACAGCTGCTGCCTGAGGTATAAGGTCCCTGGCCATAGGAGACCACAGTGAGGAGGTAGAAGGAGCAAGGGCTTGAGGGGGTCCTAGAGGCAGGGCATTGAGGACTGGGACCTGGAATGTGGGGTATTGGGGTGATCCACTGGTGGAGCTAGACATTATAATCATCCCATTTCTGTGCCAGGCACGAGCTGAGCTCTTCATGCGCATCATTTACTAATCTCCCAGACATATAGGAAGCTCCATAGGGTCCCTGGTCCTGGGCCATGGGTGAACTGAAGGACTGCCTCTTTCAATTCCACAACTTCAAGCTTCAGGACCACCTGAATTTGTGCCCTGGCTTCAGGGCAGTGGTGACCCACTCCAAGGATTTTGATATCTGCAGCAGGGAGCTGGACACTGCTGCTGAAGCTTCAGACCCTGCTCTTCTCTGCCAGTTCAAGGCCTTCCAGTGATGGCAATAGAAACCAAGATGCTGACAGACTGGCCGGATAAGGTGGCCTCCATTCCTGATACTGGGTGGAGGCCATGATTTTGAAGCTCCTACCAGCATGGAAATCAAGAACCAGAAAGTAGAAGGGAAAGCAGGACATGGACCCAGTCTCTGTCATGGGTAGTTCATTCAAAAACCTTCAGTCCAAGATTCAGGGATGTAAATTCATTGATGACCTCATCAACTAGCCACTGGTCTCCAAAAAGACACCCTTATCAGATTCTGGGCCTAGGTGAAGCCTTGCTGCGCCAATCACTAGCAAAGAGGTGTACATGCTGGAAAAGGTACTGAAAGATCAAGCTGAACATTATAAGATCCCACATCTAGGGAAACTCGACCCCAAGCACTGGGCACTGAAGGACATGAAAGAGGAAAAGGATGGACCTGTCCAGTGGCTGACAAAAAGGGAGTCTTCATGAGGCCACTGAGCAAAACTAAAAATGTGGATGCCCTGCTGAAGAAGTCTGAGACCCAGCATGAGCAGCCAGAAGGTGTATGCCTCTTTGCATCCTGACACAGAGCCTCTTGCAGGCCCTTGTTGAGGAAAATAGTATTTCCTCTAGGGAGGACTCTTCTGTTCCTGACATATCCAAGAAAGAATTGCAGCTGGGGCAGCAGAACCTCTCCTCTTGTTTTTGAAGGACAAAAGCAAGTCCTTCAATGGGCCACACACCAAGTCCCTGCAGAGCCAAATCAAGGAAAAGCTGGTCACCCAGGGCTTGCTGGAGTCTGAGGACCCTGGGGGATCCTGAGGATGAGGTTCTTGCAGAGCTGAACTGGGCTGAGCAGCCACAGTGGCATCAGGAAGCCTGACCTGCTGAGGATGCAAAGAGGAGGTAAGTGACAGGAACTAAATCCACAGGCTGCAGGGCAGACACCAAGGTCATGGATGCCTTCAGCAGAAGAAGCTGACCCCCACCAAAAAGAACCAGGCCTGGAGCCCAGTGGAGGAACATTACATCATCCCGGAGCTGCTAGATGTGTAGTCTGCACCTCTGCCTCAGGCTGCCTCCTCTCTGGCAGGAGCAAGAGAGGAGAGGAGGGAAATCTGTTTCATTAGGCTGTCAGAAGCCACAGACTGTCTGCCCTGTCACATAGTGACCGTCCTAGAGCATTACGGCCCTTCCCTGAGGTCGTTTGGCCTAGCTCTATACAGCCAGTTCATGGAGTCCCTTCTGTGTCAGTGCACAGACTGCCTGCTCTCCGACATGATGGGTGGCTTCTTCTCTAGGCCTTCTTCTCCTTCCTCACCATCACCCACTCCCTTTTTTCCCCTTATTCATCCCTTTCCTTAGTCTTCTTCCCTGTCCTCCAGCAAATAAATTAGATAAGATTCTATCTCAAGCTCTGTTTTCCAAAGAATTCAACCCAAGACATTGGAGAAGAAGTACTGTAGACAGAGGGAACAACTAGGGCAGTAGTTCTCAAACTTTAGCTTGTGTCAAAATCACCTGGAAGACATGTTAAACTTAGAATTCCAGGCCCCACCCATAGAGCTCCTGGCTCAGTTGATTTAAGGTAAGCCCCCAAATTTCTGTTTCTAACAGGCCCCCAGATGATACTGCCAATACTGATCCAGAGACCAGACTTTGTGAAGCCTGAACCAGGGCAAAGCCCTGAGGGAGAGGCATGGTTAGAACACATGAGGGCACTAGGTAGCCAGTATGGCTTGAAAAGCCTGAGTCAGTGGAGAGAAATAGGATGTAAGATCAGAATGTTCCCTGGAGGCAAAGTCATGAAGGATGATTTAGGTTATTAAAATATGTATATAAATTGTAAAGCCATCTGTAGATCCAATGCAATCCTGATCAAAACTCCAACGGCATTTTTCACAGAAATAGGAAAAATAATTCTAAAGTCTTTATGGAACCATAAACCCTGGAATAACCAAAGCAAACCTGTGAGAGAAGAACAAAGCTGTAGATATCACACTCCCTGATTTCAAATTATACTACAAGGCTATAGAGTAATCAAAACAGTATGGCACTGGCATAAAAATAGACACATAGACCAGTGGAACAGAGTTGATAGCCCAGGAGTAAACCCTCACATATACAGACAACTAATATTTGACAAGGAAACCAAAAATAATGGGGAAAGGATAGTCTTTTTAATCCTCATCTTCTATAGTTGAAAACTAATCAGGCAATATCAGCAAAAGCATATAACTTACAGTTTTGTAATACCAACATAAATAACTAAAAAATAGAAATAGTTGTCTCAAGTGAACAGGAAATGGAACTGAGAAAATGATAGGGGGGCTAATATGTTTTATACATCTATTCAGATTTTTAAATTTGAAAAATTTAGGTTTGATAAAAACAAAACCCTAATTGTTGACATATCAACAATTCAATTTAACTTTTCAGACATGGGCTATCTGCACTGGAAGCCATTCCATACCTCTCATTGTCCAGCTTGGCTCTTCAGTAAATCTTGGTCACATTCACATCAAGGGCCTAGTTAGCTCTTGGGTCTCTGAGTACTCATTTCCCACTTGAAAATTTATGCTTTTTTACATATGAAAGTGTACTGGACAGCCACTATAAATTGGTAAAACCATAATAAAATTAGAATTCCAAGATTTTGAATGGCAAAAAGATGGCAGTGTGAGAAGTGAGGCACAAACCTCATCCCCAAATCACATATAACACAAAAATAAAGCAAATACAACTAATCCTGAAAGAGTGACCCAAACACTGCAGGACAGACTGCCTACATCTGGGGAAAAGAAAAGACCTCACAGAAATGGTAAAGTAGCAATGCCACAATGTGGAAGGACCCAAGACCTCCCCCCACCCCAGATCACAGGTGGGAGGAAGAGAAACGGAGTGGGGAGAGAGCAGAAGCCCCGGATTGCTAAACACTGAGCCCTGGAATTCTGCTCCGGAAACATGAACCCACATTCTATGGTACTCTGGAGACTAGTGGGGTTGGAAAGCAATGACAGGCATAATACTCAGAGAGACTGAGAATCCAGCAGCTTGTGGAGAACACAACCAGCCACTCTGGGACAAAAGAAAGACGGGCACTTTGAAAGACTTCCCAACAGCAAGAGGGGTGATGAGGGGGCAAAGATTACACAGAACTTGCTGCTCAGGAGAAAGGGCAGGTGGATAAAATCATCTCGGCACACTAAGCCCAGCAGATTGGGAACTTTCAAGTGCATCAGAGGCTCCATACCCCAGGCTGGCAATGCAGCCCCAAGGCCCCCCACTGCGATACACAGCCTGCCACTCCTTCCTCCTGGAAGGCACTGCCAGCACAACTGCTGCCCCCACGATCATGCCAGGCCAGCTGGAAAATGGCCCCACCTATGGCAGCTACAGGGCTATAATGCAGAAGCTCCTCCCTGTGCACTTGGCCCACTGGACTTGGTAGTGGAGGCAGGCACAGTAGCCGGGAAACAGGAAAGAGCTCTTTCCTTCTAGCAGGCACTGGTGCCACTAGTCTGTGACCCTTTCCATTGCTGGAGGTGCTGGTCAGCTCCAGAAAGTAGGGCTTCTGGCACTAGAGGGCACCACCTACACAAAGTTATAATTCCATAAAAATCACTAGAAAAATAAAATGGCAAAAAAATTTTGTACAAACAAAAATTCAACAAATGCCAGAAAGAGGACTAAGTGAAATTGAAATCACCAATATTCTTGATAAAGATTTCAAAATAAAAATCATAAACATGCTCACTCAGCTACAGAAAAATATTCAAGATCTCAGGGAGGACATCAAGAAAGAGACAGGAACTTTGAAAATTACACTATCTGAAATGAAACATACAATGTAGGGATTTAAAAGTAGTTTAGATGAGGTAGAGGAGAGGGTAAAAGAAACAGAAATTGGGGAACAGGAAAACAAAGAGCTGAGCCACAGAGAGAAAAAAGGATGTGTAGGAATGAAAGAATAATAAGAGAATTGTGCAACCAATCCAAATGGACTATATTTGCGTTTTAAGGATACCAGAAGAAGAAGAGAAAAAGGGATAGACGGTCTCTTTGGGGAAATAATTGATAAAAACTTCCCCAATCTGGGGGAGGAACTAGAGTCTTAAGTCATGGAAGTGCAGAGATCACCCAATACAAGTGACCCTAGGAAGACAACACCAAGACTAATAATTAAAATGCCAAAATCAAGGACAAGGAGAAAGTATTAAAAGCAGCCAAAGAGAGAGAAAAAAATCACGTATAAAGGAAAGCCCATTGGGCTATCAACAGACTTCCCACCAGAAACCCTACAGGTCAGAAGGGAGTGGCATGATATATTTAATGCAATGAAATAGAAGAGCCTTGAACCAAGAATGCTCTACTCAGCAAGATTATTATTTAAATTTGAAGCAGGGATTAAACAATTTCCAGATAAGCAAAAAGTTGAGGGAATTTACCTCCCACAAAACATCTCTGCAATGTATTTTATTTTATTTGTTTTATTTACTATTTTTATATTAAGGTGTCATACACAATTTTATGAAGGTTTCACATGAGCAACATTGTAGTTACTACATTCACCCATATGATCAAGTTCCCCTCCACACACCATTGCACTGTCCATCAGTGTAGTAAGATGCTGTAGAATCATTACCTGTCTTCTCGGTGCTATACTCTGCAGTGTATTTCAAAGGGACTGCTATAGATGGAAGTGTTTCTAAGGCTAAAGAGCTGTCACCAGAGAAATAAAACTACAGTAAAAGACGTAGACTAATTAATCACTAAACAAATGCAAAATTAAATCAACTACCCACAAAGTCAGTTAAGGGATACACAAAGAGTATAGGAAGGGAGAAAAAAAAAGAACCTTTAAATTGTGTTTTAAATAGCATAGTAAGCAAGTTAAGTTAGACTGTTAGATAGTAAGGAAACTTCCCTTGAACATTTGGTAACCATGAACCTAAAGCCTGCAATGGCAATTAGTACATATCTGTCTATAATTACCCTAAATGTAAATGGACTTAATGCATCAGTCAAGACAGAGTTACAGAATGGATAAAAAAAGACAAGACCTATCTACATGCTGCCTACAAGAGACTCAATTCAAACCTAAAGACACACACAGACTAAAAGTGAAGGGATGGAAAAAGATACTTCATGCAAATCATAGGGAGAAAAAACAGGAATAGCAGTACTTATATCACACAAAATAGATTTCAAAACAGGAAAGTAACAAGAGACAAAGAAGGACATTGCATAATGATAAAGGAGTCAGTCCAACAAGAGGATATAACCAATAAAAATATCTATGCACCCAATATAGGAACACCTAAAAATGTGAAACAAATACTAACAGAATTAAAGGGGGAAATAGAATGCAATGCATTCATTTTAGGAGACTTCAACACACCACTCACTCCAGAGGACAGATCAACCAGACAGAAAATAAGTAAGGAGACAGAGGCACTGAACAACACACTAGAACAGATGGACCTAATAGACATCTATAGAACACTCCATCCAAGAGCAAGAGGATACACATTCTTCTCAAATGTACATGAAACATTTACCAGCATAGACCGCAACCTAGGCCACAGAAAGAGCCTTAGCAAATTCAAAAGATTGAAATTGTACCAACAAGCTTCTCAGACCACAAAGGTATGAAACTAGAAATAAATTATGCAAAGAAAACAAAAAAGCCCACAAACACATGGAGGCTTAACAACATGCTCCTAAATAATCAATGTATCAATGACCAAATTAAAACAGATCAAGCAATGTATGGAGACAAATGAAAACAACTCAACACCCCAAAAACTGTGGGATGCAGAGAAGGCAGTTCTAAGAGGAAAGTATACTGCAATACAGGCTTACCACAAAAAAGAAGTGCAATCCCAAAGGAAGTCTAAACTCACAATTAATGAAATTAGAAAAAGAAGAATAAATAAGGCCCAAAGTCAGGAGAAGGAGGGATGTAATAAACATGAGAGCAAAAATAAATAAAATTGAGAAGAATTAAACAGTAGAAATAATCAATGAAACCAGGAGCCGGTTCTTCAAGCAAATAAACAAAATAGATAAACCCCAAGCCAGACTTATCAAGAAAAAAAGAGAATGTACACAAATAAACAGAATCAGAAATGAGAAAGGAAGAATTATTATGGACACCACAGAAATACAAAGAATTATTAGAGAATGCTATAAAAAATTATATGCTAACAAATTGGAAAACCAAGAAGAAATGGACAACTTTCTAGAAAAATACAACCTTCCAAGACTGACCCAGGAAGAAACAGAAAATCTGAAAATATCAGTTACCAGAATGAAATTGAATTGGTAATCAAAAAACTAAGAAGAAAATCATGGACCAGATGACTTCACCACTGAATTTTATCAAACATTACAGACGACCTAATACCCATTCTTCTTAAAGTTTTCCAAAAAGTAGAAGAGGAGGAAATATTTCCAAACTCATTCTATGAAGCCAGCATCACTTTAATACAAAAACCAGATGAAAACAGCATAAAGAAAAAAGTTACAGACCATTATCTGAGAACATTGCTTTAGTTCTGAGAAGATAGATGCAAAAATACTCAACAAAATATTAGCAAACCGAATTAAAAATATGTCAGATAGGTCATCCATCATGATAAAGTAAAATTTATTCCAGGGATGCAAGGATGGTACAATATTCAAAATCCATCAACATCATATACCGCATTAACACAAAGAAGAATGAAAATCACATGATCATCTCCATAGATGCTGAAAAAGCATTCTACAAAATTCAACATCCATTCATAATAAAAACTCTGAACAAAATGTTGAGGTATAAAGGGCAAGTACTGCAACATAATAAAGGCCATATACAACAACCCTCAGCCAACATCATACTTAAGAGCAAAAAGCTGAAAGCTTTTCCTCTAAGATCAGGAACAAGAAAAGGATGCCTACTCTCACCACTTTTATTCAACATAATACTGGAGGTTCTAGCCATGGCAATCAGACAACACAAAGAAATAAAAGGCATGCAGATTGTTAAGGAAGAAGTTAAACTGTTACTGTTTGCAGGTGACATGATATTGTACATAAAAAACCCTAAAGAATTTACCCAATACTACTAGATCTAATAACTGAATTCAGCAAAATTGCAGGATACAAAATTAATACACAGAAATCTGTTGCATTCCTATATACTAACAATGAACAAGCAGAAAGAGAAATCAGGAAAACAATTCCATTTATAATTGCATCAGGGAGAATAAAATACCTAGGAATAAGCCTAACCACAAAGGTGAAAAACCAATCTCTTAACTACAAGATACTCATGAGAGAAATTAAAGATGGCAATAAATGGAAATACATGCCATGCTCATGGATTGGGAGAATTAATATTGTCAAAATGGTGATCCTGCCTAAAGCAATTCACAGATTCAATTCAATACCTATCAAAATACCAATAGCATTCTTTGATGAACTAGAACACATAGTTCTAAAATTCATATGGAACCACAAAAGACCCCAAATAGCCAAAGCAATACTGAGAAGGAAGAACAAAGCAGGGGGGATTACGCTCCCTAACTTAAAGCTCTACTACAAAGCCACAGTAATCAAAACAATTTGATACTGGCACAAGGACATACCCATAGATCAATGGCACTGAATAGAGAGCCCAGATATAAATTCACACATATATGGCCAATTAATATACAATAAAGGAGTCATGGATATAGACTGGGGAAATGACAGCCTCTTCAACAATTGGCGTTGGCAAAACTGGACAGCTACATGTAAGAGAATGAAACTGGATTATTGTCTAACTCCATACACAAAAGTCAACCCAAAATGGATCACAGCCCTGGATGTAATTCATGAAACCATAAAACTCTTAGAAGAAAACATAGGCAAAAACCTCTTGAAAATAAACATGAGCAACTTTTCCCTGAACACATCTCCTCAGGTAAGGGAAACAAAGGCAGAAAGAACAAATGGGGCTACATCTAACTAAAAAGCTTCTGTACAGCAAAGGACAACATCATTAGACCAAAAAGACATCCTACAGTATAGGAGAATGTATTCATAAACAACTTATCTGATAAGGGGTTAACATCCAAATATATAAAGAACTCACATGCCTCAACAACCAAAAAGCAAATAATCCAATTAAAAAATGGGTGGAGTATCTGGTCATACACTTCTCCAAAGAAGAGATTCAGATGGCCACAGGCACATGAAAAGATGCTCCACATCACTAATTATCAGGGAAATGGAAATTAAAACCACAATGAGATATCACTGCACACCAGTGAGGATGGTCAACATCCAACAGACAAGAAAAACAAATGCTGCTGAGGATGCGGAGAAAGGGGAACCCTCCTACACTGCTGGTGGGAATGTAAATTAGTTCAACCATTGTGGAAAGCAATATGGAGATTCCTCAAAAAACTAAAAATAGAAATACCATTTGAGCCAGGAATTCCATTCCTAGGAATTTAACCAAAGAAATCAAGATCCCAGATTCAAAAAGACATATGCACCCCTATGTTTATCACAGCACTATTTACAACAGCCAAGATAAGGAAGCAACCTAAGTGTCCATCAGAAGATGTATGGATAAAGAAGATGGTACATATACACAATGGAATACTATTCAGCCATAAGAAGAAACAACCATTTGCAACAACATGGATGGAGCTAGAGGGTATTATGCTCAGTGAAATAAGTCAGGTGGAGAAAGAAAAGTACCAAACAATTTCACTCATTTGTGGAGTATAACAATGAAGCAAAACTGAAGGAACAAAACAGCAGCAGACTCACAGACTCCAAGAAGGGACTAGTGGTTACCAAAGGGAAGGGGCTGGGAAAGGTTTGTGGGGAGGGAGGGAGAAGGGGCATTTTAACTAGAATACACAATATAGGTAGGTCATGGGGAAGGCAGTAGAGCATGGAGAAGACAAATAATGACACTATAGCATCTTACTATGCTGATGGACAGTGACTGCGGCGGGGTGGGGGAGCACTTGATAATACAGGTGAATGTTGAAGCCACAATGTTGCTCATGTTAAACCTTCATAAGTTTGTATATCAATGATACCTTAATTTGAATAAAAGAATCCCAAGATTTGATTTTAATAGAATATGGATCATATGGTTCAGTCCCAGAGCGGTATTTCAGTGAAAAGAAGAGTTGATTAGGATTTCAAATTAGTAAAAACCTTTATTTGTACTTGCTCAAACACCTTGAAGTAAAAATACATAATCTTCACAAAAGGTTAACTGCTCTAGTTTTTCCTTATCCCTGACCCAAAGAAGCTACTCTTTTCAAAAACATTATAAACGGCTTCAGACTTGTCCCTGAATCCTTTTTTTGTCCCTTCTTTGCTTCCTGTTTCTTCCCAATCTTCATCATAAAACCTCATGTACCAGGATAGCAGGATGCAGGACTCCCTCTGAAAAGACATAAAAAATCTTCTTGATAATACAGTGGAAGGGAGAAGGATGGGAAACTCATAAATTAATTATCCTATGAAAATAAAGTAGTTCATTTTTTAGGATGTGTTAACATAAATATAATCACTTAGTGAATAGTTACCACTGAATCAACTTGAAACAAATGTACTTATATATGTCCACCATCTATCTCATCTACACCATCCACAGACGTACTTAAGAATCACATATTTTAAAAAAATAACTATAGTTCCCAAATATCCTGATATTTTTCAGCCTGTGTTTACTTATAAAACTACCCTTCTCTTATGCTCCCAGCTAAGGCCAGCGATTTCCTAGAATATCTGGTATGGGATGGACAAGGGGAAGATAGTAGGATGTGGACATCGGGTGGTAGTTAGAGGTAAGTCAGACTGTGCAGGGCTTATAAACCATTGTTAGAATTTAACTCTTACATAGAATGAAATGAGAAGCCATTGCAGTGGTACAGCTGAAAGGGACATGGCCTGATGAATAATGCCTTAGAAAGTATCACTTTGACTGTTACATTAGAATGGACTGGAGGAGGCATAAATGAGAGTTGGAAGACCAGCTAGGAGTGTAGTAATCTACAAGAGACGTAGTGATGACTTGCCAAGATAGAAGCAATGAAGGTGTGAAAAATAAATGATTGTCTTAGCTAATGCAGTACAAAAAGACAAGAAAACAAAAGGTATACATATTGGGATAGAAGAAATAAAACTGTCTTTGTTCACAGATGACATGATCATCTATGTAGAAAATCTGAAAGTACAAAAAATAAAATGTATAGCAAGGTAGCAGGATACAATGTTAATATACAAAAGTCAATCTATTTTCTATATGCCAGCAATGAACCAGTGATATTTCAAATGAAAAGCAAACTATTATTTACATCAGCACCCCAAAAGTAAAATGCTTAGGTATCAATGTAAAAAAATACATACAAGAGCTATGTGAGGAACACTTATAAAACTCTGATGAATGAAATCAAATAACTAAATAATTGGAGATATAGCCCATGTTCATGGTTATAAAGACTTAATATTGTCAAGGTGTCATTTCTTCCCTACTTGATCTATAGTTTCAGTGTAATCCTAATCAAAATAACAGCAAGTTATTTTGAAGATAATGGCAATCTGATTCTAAAATTATATTATATGGACAAGCAAAACAACCAGAATATACAAAACAAGAGTGAAGGAGAAAAACAAAGTCGGAAGCTCATCATTATCCAACCTCAAGACTTAGTGTACTTACTATAAAGCTACAATAATCAAGACAAGGTGTTATTGGTGAAAAAATAGACAAATAGATGAATGGAACAAAACAGAGAGCCCAGAAACAAACCCATACAAATACAGTCAGTCGATCTCAGGACCAAAAGCAATACAATGGAAGAAAGATAGTCATTTCAACAAATGGTGCTGGAACAATCAGATATCCACATGCAAAAGAATTTAGACACAAGCATTTTAAATCTAGACACAAAAATTAACTCAAAACTGATCAGAGCTAAATATAAAGTGAACACTCTAAAGCTTCTAGATATTAACAAAGAGGAAACCTAGATGACCTTGGGTGTGTGATGACTCTAGCTACAACACCAAGGGCATGACCCTTGAAAGAAATAATTAAGAAGCTTGACTTCATTAAAATTAAGAGTGTCTGCTCTGTGAAGGACAATGTCAAGAAAATGAGAAGACAAGAGCAAACTGTTAGAAAATATTAGCCAAAGGCACATCTGATAAAGGACTGTTAACCAGAATACACAAAGAAATTTTCAAACTCAACAGTAAGGAAACAACCAACCTGATTAGAAAATGGGCCAAAGGCCTTGACAGGCATCTTGCCAAAGAAGATACACAGAAGGTAAACAGGCATATGAAAAGATGCTCCATGTCATATGTCATCAGGGAAATGCAAATTAAAACACTGAGCTATCCCTACACACCTATTAGAATGGTCCAAATCTGGAGCATTGACAACATCAACTGCTTGTGAGAATGTGGAAAAACAGGGACTCTCATGCATTGCTGGTGGGAATGTAAAATGGCATAGTCACTTTGGAAGACAGTTGGCAGTTTCTCACAAAACTAAACATACTCTTACCATATGACCCAGTAATCTCACTCCTTGGTATTTACCCAAAGGAATTGAAAATGTATATCCTCATAAAAATCTTCACACAGATGTTTATAGCAGCTTTATTCATAAACATTTTCAAAACGTGGAGGCAACCAAGATGTCCTTAAACAACCAAGATGTCCTTAAACAGGTGAATGGATAAATAAACTGATGTATGTGCAGACGATGGTATATTATTTAGCACTCTAAAAAGAGATGAGTTATCAAGCCCTGAAGACATGGGGGAAACTTATATGCATATTATTAAGTGAAAGAAACCACTTTGAAAAGACTTCATACTGTATTTTTTCAACTATATGACATTCTGGAAAAGGCAAAACTGTAGACAGTAAAATGATCAGTCAGTGGTTGCCAGGGGTTGGCATCAGAGAGGGATGAATAGACGGAGCACAGAGGATTTTTAGGACTGTGAAAATACTCTATATGATACTATAATGATGGATACATGTCATTATAAATGTTTCCAAACCCCTAAACTATACAACACCAAGAGCGAACTGTAATGTAAACTGTGGACTTTGGGTGATTATGGTAAGTCAATGTAGGTTCATCAGTTGTCGCAAATGCTCCACTCTGGTGGGGGATGTTGACAATAAGGGAGTTATGAATGTGTTGGGGTATATAGGAAATCTCTGAACCTTCTCCCAATTTTGCTGTGAACCTAAAAGTGCTCTAAAAAAATTGCCTTTTAAGAAAAGTAGATGAATTATGAATTTATTACTTTAAAAGAGCCAATAGGATTTCCTGACTAAAGGTACAATGTGAGAACAAGAAAACAGTGAAGGATGACTTGAAAGTTTTTGTTCTGAGTGACCAAAAGGAAGATTTCACAAAGGAAATGACAATTTCAAGGCTAGGGAGCTTCAGGAGCCCAGTAAAGAGGTGAGAAAGAGCCTGATGTTCTCAAGTATCTACGATCAGTTCAGGAAGGCCTGATTAAGAGCTCATTCTTCTCAAACTAGGGTACTGATAACCCATAAAGCACACAGACATGAAGGAGGAAGTACCTGAAGTCATCAGATAAACTTGCAAGTCTTCTTTGTGCATCACTTCACTCAAACGGCAAATTATTTAAATTTTTGTTTTATTATGCACATATATGAAGTATAATGCAAAGTCATAATAGTGTTGAAGGTTGAAGGTAAGCTGAGAACTATAACTTCTCAACTGAGGAATCCCTTCAGACTGTGTGAGAGTTACGAAAACTCCCCCAGAGTTGAAGAGCCCTAGTGAGCGTTTTGGATTTTGTGGGATGGGAAGAGTGATGTACCAGAAAATATTTAACAACTGACTCTCCAGGGGAAAAAAAAATGCCCTGATTTGTAGAGTTGGCTAATTTTCATGTTACCAATAGTAAGACTGACTTTAGGCTATCATCATGGAGTCCCTGAATACAGAATTAAAAAGAGGTACACACGGTCAGTTATCAAAGGCCAGTATAAACTAGGTCTAGCACCCCACTGGGTGGGAATCACACAGAGGCTAAAAGGAAAGGCAGGACTGTGGGGTGTCCTCTCTGTCAACATGTTATCCGAGGAACAATAGTGAGGCAAAAAATGTGGGCCGTGTAAAATTTTATAATTTAGAAATCTCAGTTTTCCAGCAAGATGAAGGAAAGATCGTGTCTGAGAACAAACTGCAGAGAGGTGAACAGGTAATGATGCAACAACCCAGACAAGAAATATTGAAATTCCTGGAGTAAAGTAAACAGCACAGTCAGAGAGGAGGTTCGATGAAAATGTGATAATCCTTCAATAGCTGTAACTGTTGAAAGGGTTTCTATGTGGGAAATGATCACAATAAGAATTCCTCCCATCCCTGGTTAATTAATTAATCCAACAATTTTTGAGCACGTACTATGTACTAGGTGCTCTGCTGGTCTTAGGGATAAAGCACTAACAATACAAGGTCTTTTCCAAGGGAAGTTACATTCTATTAGGTTAACACAGACAATAAATAAAAGAAACAAATCATATAGGAGACAACAAAGTACTATGTGCTATGAAGAAAAATATAGTGAGGGTGGGTGGTATAAGACTTGTGTTATAATTTTTAAAAGAATGTTCTGGTTAAAGTTTAATTGAGAGGATGGCATAGGATCTAAGACCTGAAGAAAGTGTCTGAAACACACAGTTTTACCTTAAGGGTACATTAAATCTATTAGCAGAAAATACACTGAGCTTTCAGAATGATTCAGTGCATGAACTCAAGAGGTCCTATAGCCAGGGGCCTACAGCTGATAAGGGAGACTAAAAGGGCATTTATATGGGTGTGGAAAGAAAAGGGAAGTGGTATTTATTCTGTCTGAGACTTGGCAAAATGCTATGGTGAAGAGCAGGACAAGTGAGGGTCAGCATGGGTGCCTCAAGATAAGGGGCTTAGTGGGGTGATAAGGATGCATGGAGAAATCCAGAGGACAAATATTACCCTTTAAACTTCTTGGCTAAGGCTGTAACTGTGAAAGACGTTTGCAGGAAAGTAGTAGTTTGGAGATAAACTCAAGAATCATGCATGGGCCAGTTAACAGATTTCTTATGAGTCTTACATCTTCCCTCTCTCCATTAATGGTCATATACCAGATTCTAGTGGAATCGGAAATGAAAATGTCAAATTATGGAGATTAATTATAGTGTGTGCTCCTCTTCACTGGTATTTAGGGATTCTTGGGTCGGACAGTTCTGATCTTTAGGGGCTTTCAGGTCAGAGGCTCCTGCCTCCACCTCTCCATTGCCCATTATCTCAGAAATACCAGTTCTCTCTTCCACACTCTCTTCTTCCCTTAATATTGGTAAGTAATAAAGATGATTTCTTATTCATTTAAGGATGAAATCTCAACACAGGTGTGAATAACACCACTGGACATCTCATAAGTTAAGTATATTTAATTAACTTTTATGTAAATATTTCCATACATCAAAAAGTGAAATATTTAAATAATTATTTGAAGTTTTATACTAAAAAATACTGACTTACATGTCACTGTGATTTAGGGATAAAAATATTCCTTTAAGAATCATGTTTATTTTATATTTTAGTGAAATTAATACATTGGCCGAAAATGAAAAATGTTTAATTTTCAAGCAATCTTCAGTCAGTCTGAAAGAGGCAGCTGAGTACAGTAAAAGGAGCAATGGCCCTTTCTGGAGTCAAGAAAATTGGTGTTGACCTTTTACAAGTAACCAGTCTATTTCGTTCCGTGATGAATTACCTGTCATCGTGTCTGTAGAAACTATGACATTTATTTAGTTCTATATTTTGTTATCCAAGTTCTCTATATTTTACTTTCAGTTTAACACTCTTTATGGAGACTAGAATGTGTGTCAAAAAATATTTGATGAGTCATTGATAGGAGTTAGGAGCTCATGGATATATTCATTGAAGTAGCATTTACTATAAGCATCTTATATTGCTAGAATAATTCTAAAGCTTGTGAGAGAGACATTAATTACAAGAAACACTGTCTTTCCTTAAGCAATCTAATATAAGGAAATGCAGTTAAAAACCCATTTATTTTATAGCAGTGGCTTCTCTAAATCAGAATGATAAAATTTATATGATGAAATCAATTATATTTGCTTATTGGACTATCTCTTCCAAGCCTATGAACTCTTCAGAATAGAGAGGGTCTCATCTAAGATGTTTAGAAATTGTTCAGGATGGGAGAAAAAGTGCAGAAAGAAAAGAAGAAATCAGACACATGATACCAGTTCTAATGTTTCTTTATCTCTGACACTTCCATGCCTGGACCCTTGCTTATACTCCCTCCAGTTTGCTAGTTGTGTTTGTTCCTCTATCTTCTCACCTCTTCCAGTGATTGGTCCTGTCATTGGTTATCTCTGTACTGAAGGCTGGGGATGGGCTAAGGCAGCTGTAATCTAGAATGGTCTGATGAGGTGTCTGGTGAAGACTGGGGTAAGGAAAAAAAAAAGGCACAAATTACAGGATTTCCAGGTCATGGGGTAGGTACAAGAGAGGAGTACCGCTAGGGGCTGTAAGGAAAATTCAAACAGAAAAGTGTGTATGGAGCTCAAAGTCTCATTTCTGCTCTGAGGAAACAGAACAAATCAGCTACTCATATTATTTCTTTCATTCATGAAATCTGAATTTGGCTAAATCACTCATAGAATTGCCAATGTACAGATTTTATATCTATCTATCATCTATCAATCTATCTACCTTGTCTATCTATCTACTTACCTGCCTACCCACGTGTCTTTGGCTTGAGACTGATGTTAGATGATTCTGTTTCCTCCTCTATATCTATCCCAATTTCTAATATTTACCTCTTTCTACATTTAATTCATTTTCTTTTTTATGTTTAGGGGTATATTTAGTAGTAAAAGCAATAGTCGACATATAAGAATATTTGCATAAAAGTGGGGACTCTCTTGTCCCCTCCTGGCCTGATCCAGGAGCTCTGTCCTCTTGCTTTCTCTCTAAATAAAAGCCTCTGCCTTGCTCTCCTAAGAAAAAATAAAGAAAGAAAAAAAAGAATATTTGCATAAAAGTGAATGAATGTACCTTATTATTCAAAGTGAAAATTTTCTTATGTCACAACCCATATGGATTTTATGAAATGATTTGAAGTTCAAACAGCCATCACTTTTGCCACACACAATATTACCTAAGGCTTTGTTTGAGAGGTAGAAGAAAGGGAAAAAAGAAGTCAACTTTAAATATTTATACAGATATTTAGATATATTTGAGAATATAGACTGATGAGTATAAACCAATTTAAAACATACTGAGAATAATTTGGGTATCTTTTCAATGAACATGCCAAGCAGGAATTATAGAAATTTTACACACATGCACACACACACACATCATGTTAAACACATATATGTTCTGGTGTGTGTGTGTGAGTGTATGTGTATCCATAAAGACCCCACCTTGGAATGAAAGAAGCTATTCTGTCAATGACCCCAAAATTTAAACAAATTACTAAAATATAATACTTTTCTAGTTTATAACTGAAGATACACAATGCTGGCAAAGGTGGAGGGAAAGATAATTAGAGCACTCCCATACATTTTTGGTAGCAGGATAAGTTGCTAATATAATTTTTCAAGGAATTTTATGTCATTTATCAAAATTTTAAACTGTATACTTTTGACCTCACAACGGACTTCTAGGTATCTATCTTACAAAAATAGTTGTAAATTTGAAGGGATATTTTTTTAAAAAGTATCACCCTACATGGCTATCAACTGAAGAACAGTTAAATATTCGTTTATGGCATATTCATACTAGGGCACTATTCATACAACAATATACAAATAAGTAGTTTGAAAAAGATATATATTTGTTACTTATAATCTCTAAAATATATTTTATATGTAAAAAGCAAACTAATAAAAATAAGTTACTTTATTTATATATTAAAAAGTGAATGTATCTATGATGCATATTTTTAAAGAAAGAAAAGAGTCACAAGTTGTTAACACTGATAACCTCTAGATAGGGAATGAGATTTCCTCTCACCAGAAAATATGATTGCAACTTGTTCTTTTAAAAAATTGTTTAACTATTCTAGTTCATTTGCTTTTCTAAATGAATTTTAGAATTAGCTTCTCAAGAGCTACAGAAAGATCCTCCTGTGATTTTGATTGGGATTGTGCTGAATCTGTAGATTAATTTGAAGACAATTACACACAATATAATGAACACACAGTATTTCTCCATGAACATAATTTATTTCTCCATTGACTTAGGTATTTTGTAAATATTTTTCATTTTTTTGTAGTCTCAAGCATACAGATCTTGAACCAACTTTCTGAAATGCATAGTTAAGTATTTCCTACTTTCTAGTGTTACTATAAATCTAGTATAAATATATTTTACTTGCTTATTACTAGTATTTAGAAATATAATTGATATCTTCATATACTGTGACTTTATTAAACCTACATATTAGTTCTAATAGCTTTCTTGGATAATTTTTTTGAGGTTTTTAATGATGATAATTATCTGTAGAGGCAATTTTGCAACTTCTTTTTAATCTGTATGTCCTTTATTTACTTATTCTTTCTATATTACACTGGCAAGGATTTCCAGTCTGATGTTCAATAGAGCTGGTAAAACTGGGCATTCTTGCTTTTTTCCAGACCTCAGTAAGAAAGCAGTCAGCTTTTCACAATTAAATATTCGTAGCTATATCTAAAATTTAGACATGCTAATTTAAAATTTTTTAAGTTTTAAATTTTTAGCCATATAAAATACATCAAGAATTATTCACTTAAAAACTTTCCAGGTATAATATCTTGATAGGGATATCAAGACACTGGTATACCAAGATGGTAAACCAAGTCATAATCAATGGTAAATTTATACCAATGGACTACATAATTTGATTAAATTGTCAATTAAGCTTTACCTGACTTCTGATTTTATTTTCTTAAATATGATATATTTTACTAAAATGTTTAAATTAAATACATTTATCAGTTTGATTTTTATTTGCTTAAATAGCATTCCATGGCTATAGCATGATTAATTTTGCAATTATTTGTGATGTGACTGTCCTTCCCTATTCTTAAGTACACTGTTCTAAATGAGAGGTTAGTGTGGAATTTTCTAACATCCTCAGAGGACACCTAAGACTTAGTGGAGCTTTTATTATCTTCAATAGATATGGAAGAGAAAATTGAGAGTGTCCCTATATGAACAATAATGTCTTAGTTTTCTGTTTTGACTCGTTTATAAGAACTGGAATTGTTTAACAACAAAGGAATTAATGAATATCCCACTAAATATGTGCTCTATAGTTGTTTATTGAGCATTCCATTGTTTCTAGAAAAATATTTCAGAAAAGAAATTCTCCAAGTCTTTAGAATTCTGCCTGCTAACCTTACTGCTCCAGGGCATATGGCAGCCTTTGGCTTCCCTCATCCACATTGCTCTGGGTACGTGAAGATTCCAATCTTCTGATTTTCTCCAAAGCACAGAGCTTCCAATCAAGTTGTTAACCAACTAATTCAAGATCCATATTCTTGAATGCCAAGTTCCTCCACTGCCAAACATTTCACTTGGCTTCGGCGGTTTTGGAAATCTGAGTCAGCCCTTCTGATACTGGGGAAGTCTTAATGGGACTGGATGATAACATTACTTCATAATAAGAAGCAAGTTTATAAGCAGCATTTGTTGACTGGTTTCTCATTTGTTTCACCTTAGAAAAATTTCTCAGGAGTCATGGGTGGCCAAGAGAACTATTTAAAACTGCTAGTTTTATATCATCATGGAATTACCCTTGACACCTAGTTTTCTAAGGTAATGTGGTAAAAAATTTCTTAATAAGAATGACTTCAATGGAAAAAAGGTCCTGACTCCTCTTTCTTACCTTTTACTGCTTTCAACCAGGAAAACGACTTCTAAAAAAAGTGTAAAGTTTGGAATGTCTAAATATTTTAATTGAAGCTTATAAAACATTGATGTTGTTCATAATATTCAAATCAGAAAAAATGTTTCAGGCATTAGAAATTTCATTTTGATTATGAAATATATGATTAAAATACGAAGTGAGTGAAACTATCATTTTGAGATTGTTGACTGTTACAGGCTGAATTGTGTACCCCTGAAATTCATATGTTGAAATCCTAAACTCTAGGACTTCAGAATGTGACTATATTTAGATATAGAGTCTTTAAAAAGGTAATTAAGTTAAATTAAGTCATTAGTGCGGACCCTGATCCAATATGACAGGTGTGAAGAAAAAGTTAGGACACAGATGGGTATGGAGGGGAGATAACTTGGAGATGCAGGAGAAAACAGCCATCTGCAAACCAGGGAGAGAGGCCTCAGAAAGTGTCAACCCTGCTGACACCTTGGTGTCGAATATCCAGCCTCCAGAACTGTGAGAAAATAAGTTTCTGTGGTTTACGAACCCAGTTGGTGGTACTTTGTAATGGTGGCCCTCGTAAACTAATATAGTGACTTCGGATGGGTGCTCCAAAGAACCCCAGGGGAGAGCCCAGAAGGTGAACTATGTGCACCATCTGAGGCCCGGCACCTGGCTCCTCCAAAAGCCTCCTGCACACCCTTAGCCAAATGAACCCACCTGAGCTCGTTTTCTCATTTGTAAATTGAAGGCAGTACCTACTGGCTATCTTGCAAGCTGGCTCTAAAGATTACATATAATAATTCAAGTAAAAGCACATATGACATACAAAGTGTTCCTAAAGCTAATGGAATCTTAGTATTTTTTAATCTGTTCAACCCACTCTGGGCATCACATGACACAGCACAAAACAACTTTGTTCTCATGCTCCTGTCACATACTTAGCATATTGATTGAAGCAGCAGATTCTGCCTATAAATTCTTAGAACATCCAAGAGTTTTCTCTTCCCAAAACAGTTTTCCATAATTCTATCCCAACACCTCTCTGTCTTTTGGCCAAAGCCTCCTCAGTTCCCTTGCTCAACTTTCCACTTGCCTGCATCGTGTAAAGGACTCTTCTAAACTTGTCTTAGCCAAGTGGTGGTGGCAGAGGAGCAGAGGCACGGTCTCTGCAGGATTTGGACTGGAACTTGTTTAATTTAGGGTGAGATCAACACCCTTATCTCTAGACCTAAAGGATCACTTCAGACCAGTTGGCCACACTGCGAGAACAGCCAGCCACTCAGACTAGTCATTACCGAGAAATTCTAAACACACACATCTTTGTTTCCTTGAAAGAGTCAACAAAACAGATCCTGTTTGACTTTCAATAATCTATTCCACTGTTACTTTAAAGATTAGGAATAAAAACTTTGTCTCTTCTGCAATCTCGGCCTGTGTGTAAAAGGGCACCAAAGCTTGCCAGGCATAGTGACACTACTATGGTATGGGCCTTTACATTTTGCTAATATACAAGTGGCCTTTTTTCTCAAATCTATACATTTTAAAGCAAACTCACTTTCACCACTAATAGTAATAACATACATAAAGCATAGTTTTATAAAACCTCAATGTATCATTTGTGAAAACTCTTCTTCTTCTGTGTTCACTTAGCCTCCTCCACAATACCATGTGACTACAAGGGAAATCCCAGCTATGCTATCGATAAGAAAAGGTCTTCTTGTCTGACTCTATGGATGCCAGCAACCTACTCTATCAAATCCCTGACCTCATTCACCTTCTGTCTCTGTCTGCTTCTATTAGTTGGATTTTATCTAACGATGTGGAACACTTCAAGACATAAACTATGAAGTTCGTGTAATTGTTTGGCGCAATAAAGGAAATCTTACTAGATGCAAAGCTCTGGGTTTCATTAACAATGGGATTTTTTTCCTTAATGCTATCAGTTATTATATTCTTTCACAGTATTCTGTAAGTTTTACTGTTATATTTTTGTTTTATAAAATAGAATTACAGAACTTATTGTAGAATTTATTGTAGAGTAACTACTGCATTTATTACCTTATCATTTTTCAATGCTGAAATTGAATTTATAATGCATGCAAAATAACCTTGTGCATGATATGTTTTTGCCTATAGAGAATCCATTTGTCTTTGTGAATATTCTTCCCCCAGCTTTTCATTACTATTCAGTCTCATTCAACATGCATTTATTGAGCATTTCATACTTGTTATATAAAAAATTGTTAGATATGATCCAGTCTTAATGATTCTTAACCTTTTTATGGGTAAAGGATAAATTTGAGAGTCTCCTGGAAGCTATGGAGCTACTTGCCTTAGAAATGTATAGACATAAATAATACACATTTACATGGGCTCCAAGTTATGAACATTAGGTCCTTCCAATGTCAGTGTCAACTATTCAGAGTGCTAAGGGCCACTCTAGGTTTCTAAAAGTCGTAATGACAATGTAATCACCCCCAAGTGATGAAGAAACATTGGCATTTTATGAAGACAATCAAATAAACTAATTTCCTAAGCATCACGAATTGTCCCATATATTTGTGAAATGATGCAGAAAATAAGCTAATTCATTTAATATCTAAAATACTAAGTTCCTACTGAGTGAAAAACCCTTCACCATGTTCTGTAGTGATATAAATATGTGTTCTAATGAAGTTCATCTTGAACTAATAGGGAATGCTCTGAAGTCATTGAGAAGCAATACAAAACAGCAGAGATATAAGAGTTTTACAGTCTCCAAAATACAATAGGAAGTCATAAGGAAAAGAGACATCATTGGGGGCTGGGAATTTTAGGAATGGTTCATTCCCTGGAACAGGAGGTTTTCTAAAAATGCCTATTCATTGATGAAATACACTCATTTTTATTTGAACTCTATTCTTGGGACAGTGGGAGCCATTGCAAGTTTTCAAGCCAAAAGGTAGTATCATCAGACTTGCACTTTAAGGTTCAAATTTGATAACACTTTGGTGATAACGTTGAATAATGGAAGATTAGAGGTTAGAATACCATTTAAGAGTGACAGCAAAAATTCTAAATGAGATGTAACAAGCCTATATTAGGATGATGGAATTGGGAATGGAAATAAATGAACAACAAAACAGAGATGTCTCAAAGCCAGAAATAGTAGGACTTGGGACTTTCAGAATTTAAAGAGGAAGAATAGGTAGCTTTATCAAAAGTGATTCTAATATTTTGAATTTAAACATTAACAAAAAATCCCTGCTCACTGCCATATTAGAAAAAATAGAAAAAGAAACATGACAAATAGTCTGACTCCTAAAAGATGGTGGTTCAGCCGGAACAGATATTCTTTGCATATGAACTTCAGGGAATCTGCAGAAACCCTAAAAAAGTATATGTAACATTTTGTGTCTTATGCAATGCATTGGTGGGGAGAGGGCCCATAGGTTTCATTAGATTTCTAAAATGTACTTGCCACCCACTGTGATTATGAACCAGAAGATGGCTGAACAGTGAACACAGGCATGGTCCTGCTTAACAAGGAAGTGCCTCTCCCATTGGGTCTTGCTCAGTTCTTTCCACATTCATCTACTGGTTCAAAGCAGAACAGTGGCATTTGCTTTACTGTCAGATTCAAAACTGAGCTACAATATGTATGCTGACTCTTCAGTTACTACATTGAAAGCCATTTTGAACAGGAATGATCAGAATTGAGAGTTGTGAAGGTTGGCAGTGAATGTGGGAGAAAGCCAAAAAGTATCCTATATGGATTGAGAGCATTTGAAAGATCCGTGAGAGGACAGGAGCAAATACTTCCTTATTTTATTGCATTCTATTTGAATGTCAAAGTAGAGTGGTAATTCTCAGGCTTTTTGATCCAACAAATAATTCTTGAAAGTGTTAAGGACTCATAAACCACATTCTTCCCTCACCTCTGCCATTTTGTCACAACAAATACAAGAGTACCTCAGAGTTTGAGGGAAGATTATGGCCACTTTTTAGAATATGGGTAATCAGTAGAGTAGAACAGAGAGTCCAGAAACAGGGCCACATTTGACTAATCATAAAGGTGGCATTGCACTTCAGTGGGGGAAATGTTGCTGCAGCAATTAGGCATCCACATAGCAAAAAAATAACCTTGATCTTTCCTCTCCCCAAGTATAAAAATTAAATTGACATAGGTTGCAAACCTAAATATGAAAGGTAAAACAATAAGTTCTAGAAGATAACATAATTTCATGACCTTGGTGTAGTAAATATTTCTCTGTGACACGAAAAGCACCATAAACCAATCAAGAAATTGCATTTCATTAAAATATTGTTCTTTTCATCAAAAGCTGCCATTAAGAGACTATAAAAGCAAGCCACTGAGAAACTAGGAGAAAATATTCATGACATGTACGTCTAATAAGTGGCTGATATCCAAAATATAGAAAGAATTCTGGTAAATCAATAATAGAGAATAGATAAAATTGAGCAAATATTTGAATAGGAACTTTCCAAAGAAGATATGTAAATGTCTGATAAGTCTATGAAAATGTCTTTTAATATATATCAGCAGAAGGCAAATTAAAACTGCAATTAAATATCATTTCACACCTACCAGAACAGTCAAAAATAAAAAGAATGATAATATTAAGTATTGGTGAGTGTATAGAAAAATTGAAATTCTCATTTATTGCTGAAGGAGGTATAAATTGATGCAACTCTTTTGGAAAACTCTATGGCAGGATCTAATAAAGTTAGATATATACATATCCAGTAATTCCATCCCTAGGAATATACCCAGCAGAAATGTAAGCATATGTCCATCAAAGGATATGTATAGAATAGTTATAGCAGCTTTATTCATAAATGCTGATAAACTGGAAGCAATCCAAACATCTCTTAACAGGAGACTGGATGAATTGTAACAAATTCACACAACTGAAAACCATGGAGTTGTAAAAAGAACAAATTATTAACATATAACATAACATGGTTGAAGCTCACAGAAATGAAACTGAGCAAAAGAAGCAAGAAACAAAGAACACATACTTACAGGAAGTTTAAAAATGGGAAAAACTAATCTGTACTGTATTAGTCAGAAAATCAGGTACTTCCTGTCAGTGAGAGAGATAAGACCTTGGAGGGAACACAGGAGATCCTTATGGGGTGTTGGAAACATTCCATATCTTGACCTGGATGGTGGTTTACCCAGTGTTGTACATGTACACAAAGCAATCGAAATGTGTACTTAAGCACTGCACACTTTACAAAATGTATATTATGCTTCAACAAAAAATAAACTTAAATACACTACATCTGTCCATATCACACTTGACCTCTTTGTAGCACTAAAACCAGTTAGCCACACTTTTTCAAAACACTTTCCTCTCCTGAAGGGACCACATTTGTCTGTTTTCAGTCCACTTAGCTGCTACTTGTCAGCACCCTTTGCTAGGATCTTGGGTCTCTAAGTATGGTGGAGCCCCAGAGTTCAATCTGGGACCATTTTTTCTTCTCTATCTACAATCTCTCCCTGGGTCAGGTTTTCAGCTCTCATGAATGCAACAGAATTAACATGAAGTTGTTGTTCTAACTAATGGTTAGTTACTACCATAGAATTTGTGATTCAGTTGATTTGAACTGGAGTCTAGCCATCTGTATTTAAAAGTTCCCCAAGTGATTTTAATATGTAGCCAAAACTGAGAGCTATTTCTCCAGGTGATCTCATCCTATCCCAAGGTTTAGATGACATCTGTATATTAATATGCCCACATTTATGTCTCCAATAAGGATATTTTTCTTGAACTCCAGACTCATATGAAAAACTGTCTACCTTTAATTGTCATATAAGTGTCAAATGTATTAAAAATGGATTTCTTGACTTCCTACCTTCAACCCCATCTCTTCCTTCCTTAGACTTCTCTATGTAATTGGCCTCACCATACACCACAACAGCCTAAGGTTCCTCCTTGATTCCTTTTTTACCTTCACCCTGAGCCCTGCTAAAGCTGGTGTGTTAGTGAAATTCTACAAGACTAATATTCAGAATACATCTTGAATCAGTTCTTATCTTCTCTACTACCATCCTGATCAAAGACTGTGTCATCTTTCAACAGGGGCATTGCAAAATGGAACTGGTGTTCCATTCTAATTCTTGTTTTCTATTATTCTTATTTTTATTCTATCATTCTTAGTTTCCATTATTCTCTATATTATTTTCTATTATTGTTTCCAACATTTCTTACTATCAACATAAGACATAAGAGATAGTAATAGTAATACTTTAATACATATACATCTTTTCTCATGTATTATGTAATATCCTTCTTTGTGTTATACTTCCATTAAATTAATTACATTTTTTATGTCCATCAGGCAGTTCGCTATTGTAAAGTGTGTATTTGGAATGTTTATGCATAAATATGTATGGGTGATTTTGTAATTCTTTTTCTTTCTTTAATCAGATTTTTTATCAAATATTTATTGATCATGTACTATGTTCCAGGCAAGTGGTAGATACTGAGGATAGAATAATGATTGAATAAACTGGGACACCCTGCACTTAAGGAGTTTACATGTGTGTATGTTGTGTCCAAATATAGAGACCTAACAGCTTATCCATGAATGAGTCTTATAATAGGGATAACCACAGGGTTCCATGGCGATATACAGAAAAGAGTTGCCAGCCCAAAATGGAGAGATGAAAGACAGTGTCAGTGTGGTGTTCTTCAGTGGACACCTGAAGAAGGAGAGGGAGCAAGGAGAAAAGGAGAGTGGAACAGGGATAGGGATGAGTAGAGAAAGCATCATGTTTCCTCATGGGCCTTGGTACATGCACGAACTGGAAACAAAATCCTCTTTACCGCTTTATATGACTACTGCAATTATCCCCAGCTAACCACAATTTAAGGCGTTTATGAGGAAGCAAGAGCACGTTTGGCTGTTTGGCTGCCCTGTCATAGTAAGAACCATAGATCTCTTTCAAAGACTACTAGAATTTATATATATCCAGACTCTGACTCTAGGTCCTTTCCAGTTTCAGTAAAAGGCAAAAAAGGAACACATCGTGCATTTTCTTATTTCAATCTGTGCAAAGAATAGCATGAAGAAACAAAGTTAATCTGCTCGTTAAGCAAATCAAATTGCATTAGGATATTAGCAATACCCTCCTCTCCCATGTTGATCATTATGAGAATGTGTTGCCATCTTTTCCTTCAAAAAGTCTGCTATTGCCGATGACAATTAACCTGAGTTGAGCAAAGGTGACATTTCAGTAACAAAATATGAAAATACGTGTGGTATTTGATATATCCTTCTTCCTAGTTTATTCAAACAATGTATACCTAGTTAGTGGTGTTTTGATGCTTGGTGAAAAGTTGTTGACTTAGAGCCATTTTGTTCTTTTCAACAGTAATTATTTCCTCACTATTTCTGCTAGGTATTTAAGTATTAATTTGAAAAAGTAATGATTTCTGAAAATAAATTGCAAACTATTGTAACATGTCAAAATATGATTCTCTTTTCCTTTCCCTATGAGCTACGCATGCTCCTGTGGCTGTAAAGGACCAACTATATTTTTTAATGTAAATTTTTTAATTGCACGACTCATTTATAAACACAATCACATTGTTCAAACTCCAGCCAATAATTTTATGTGAAGAAAATCACTCCACCCACGTTTTTAAAGGGCAGTGGCTAGGTTTTGTATATTAGCTTATTATCTACAGAGTTAGAGATCCTGGCCGCAGACCATAGAGGAAAAAAAAAACACTTTTGCTGATTACATTCACTTGCAGAAGGTTATCTAACCATCCAGTCAGAATAATGTATGCTTCACAGTCTTAAAGAACAAAAGGAGGCCTTTTGTCACCTTATCTGAGCCATACTAAACAAATACAGCTTTTATATATTGAAACTATCAAGAATCATTTTTAATGTTTCCTAAATCATTGTTAATCATAACTCCTTTGGCCAATATTTGTGATCGGTGAAAAAAAGGTGCAAACTCAGTACGATGTGGAAACGAATACAGTATTTGATTTTTAGGTTTGCCCTTTTACAATTAATTGATGTCCAGATATTAAGACTTTATGGCAATTTAATCAGTGAGTAATACTGGCCCTTGTTGCAGTTTTATATATAAGTAAATACAACACTAACCAAAACATTAAACATCGAGAGAAACATAATCCTGTTTCTGAACACTGTGAGTACTACTGTTGAACAAAGTTAACATTTGAATTATTAATTTTTTTCTTTAACCTAACCGTTGCATTTTTTAAAGGCTTAGATATTTGTTGCATGTTTACCTATGTAGATGGGTCTTATTAAGACTTGCTCTTCTAGAAATTGACTTATTTCTTCTTTTACTTTTTAATCTATACATGAAATTCTTAGCAATTGGATGACAGATTTAATAATTCAGTATTTTTTTAATGAGTGCCTAATGTGAAAGTCTAGTCTTATTTTTCCTTTTGAGATGAAAAGATTAGTTCTCTAGCATTATATGAACTGGCTGTATTAGTATGCTATATTGAATAATGTAATTTCATACACATCAACTGCTGTTGAATTAACGATTATTAATACTATTGTCACACTTCCTAGGCCACAAATATATTTCTTCAAATTATACACACCTCAAAACAAGTTTGGACCAAATTATATAAATCTTTCAGTGAATGCCTCATGTAATTCCTTATAGATGCTCTGCTAGGTCTCCTAAAAAAGCATCATAGTGGAGAACATAACCTTTGGAGACAGACTATCTAGTCTCAAATATGGGGCCAGTTGCTTCCTACATACTTGTTAGGAAAGTCTTCCTTTAGCCTTGGCTTGCTCATCTGTAAATGGAGATAAATTGCTACTTCATATAGTTATCCTGAGAATTAAATGAAATGATAGTAATAACAATAATAAGCATTTCTTCAGTGTTTACTACATGCCTAAAATGTTAAGAACTTTACTTTCATTATCTTAATGAATTTTGATAACTTTGGGGCATTTTCAAGAAGAGGAAACTATCTTCAGGAAGGTAATTCTCTTGTACATGTAACTTATTAAGCACACTGCCCAGCACACAGTAAGCCCTCTGTAAACATTAGTTAGTGCTATTATCCTAGCATGTCAACATGCATTTTGAAGACACTTTTTCTACCCCTGAACATCTTTGAGCACATGTATTGGATGGGTTGTGGGATGTCCTACAGCATAAAACATTAAGTGTTCTCACTTTATAATGGCTAGTCAAGAGGTGGTATACAATTATGGCCAAATAATATTCCATTTTATATAAATATAAATTACATATATCATTATATTTATATCATTATATATATATTCCTTTATATATTTTTTCTTTATCCATTTATCTATCAGTGAACATTTAGGTTGTTTTGACATCTTGGCTATTGTAAATAATACTACAATGGAGATGCATATATCTTTTTGAATTATTGTTTTTCTTTTCTTTGGATAAATACCCAAAAGTGGGATTGCTGGATCATACAGTGGTTCAATTTTTAATTTTTTGAGGACCCTCCGTCCTGTTTCCTATGGCTGCATTAATTTACATTCCCACCAACAGCATACAAAGGTTCCCTTTTCTCCACACTCTCATTAATACTTGTTATTTCTTGTCTTTTTGATAATAGCCATTATCAAATGATGTGATATTTCATTGTGATTTTGATTTGTGTATCGCTTTTTTCTTTTAATCAATATGCATGACATTCTGTCATATGTTGTACAATAATTTATAATATTATTTTCCCTACAGATAGACAGTTAGGTAATTTTCAGTCTTTCCTATTATAAACAATGTTGTAATGAACATACTTTATACAGTTGTAGATACATTTGAGATTATATTTAAGGTTAAATTCTAAATGTAGTATTGAAGTAACACATATCTTAAGTGTTCTTATATATTGCCAGGTTCCTTGAAAGACCTGGCAAAAAAATTATGCTCCCACGAAATAGCACTTAACGGGTTTATTTTATCCAAATTTATGATCATTGTGAATTATCAAATCTTTTTGTTAGGTGAACAAAGTTATAACATTATAGTTTTAATTTATATTTCATTAGTTGGAAATGTTATTGAGAATATTTGCAAATATCTTCAAGTCTTAAGGTTTAGGCCACTTTTCCTTCTATGAGAAACTTTTCATGTACTATACCAATATTTATTGGTTTGCTGGTCTTTTTACTGGTTTAAAAAGCTAATTAGATGCTAAGAAATGAATCTTCATTGTCAAAGTTGCAGATATCTTATGGAGGTTAACATTTGTTTTTTACTTTTTACCTACCAATTTTGAGAGAACAATAATGTGAAAGATTGATAATTTAAACAATAGCAGTAATTCAATGTACTTGACATTTTATTTAGTCCTCTAAGAAGCGGGTTGCTATCTCTTACCTGTTTAACACTAGTAGGTTGAATTAGAAAATCACTGGAATCTTTTTCAAATTTTGATACTGATTTTTGTTTTGTTGTTACACACTTGTGAACATTTCTCTATTTTACTTGTGAAAAAAATGTAACACCCAATACATTGTCAGTTTATATTTGTCAAGGCTTATCTAAAAAAATCAATGAGGCAATATCTCAGCAAAAATTTAAGAATGAAAACTTTCCTGAAATCATATTCACACATTACCCTGGTTATGATAGATTTTGAGAAGATGGTGGCAGCTTTTAAATCCACATAATTACCTCAAATCAATAAATATTTATGGAGTAGCTATTATGAACATTATTAAAAACATAATGATAGGTTGGAATGTATGTTGAGATTTAATCTACAAGTGTCTAGTGCCCACACAATGCCCTCCCAACTTTGGGCTCTCAAAAGAAGTTGGCAAAAGCTTTAAACATAAGGCATAGTAAGAATATGAAATTATGCCAGACATTTAGAAGACTTTTTTAAATTAATTAAGGTTTGTTCTATATTACTTGAAAATCAAGTGGGAAATATTCTTAAACAGAAGGAATCAAATAGACTAGAAACATGTTAAGTGTTAAAATGCCTATATTGACATTTATTGTTACAGTTTGTTGCCCAACAATATAACCAAACCTAAGCATTTCTCTATTTTGCATGAACGTAAAATTAAAACAAAATATGAGTAATAGGTTAACCATGACACAGTTATTCTTTTCTTTCAGGCAAAACCAAAATGTGGTTGTTATTAACAGTGGCAAGTTTGATATGTGCACTTGGAACTACACATGGTTTCTTTGGAAAATTAGATCCTGAAAACCCTGAAGTGAATATGAATATTGTAAGTTACCTGGGAGGAAAAAAACCTATAAAACTAAGAGATTGCACCATGATTAAGAATCACAGTGGATTTAAACTTTTACATGAATATTTAGAAATAATAATCAATATCTACTCACTAGATGCATTTAAAAAGTCAACTAAAACTTAAGTTTTTCTTCATCAGAGTCAGATGATATCCTATTGGGGATACCCAAGTGAAGAATATGAGGTTTTTACTGAAGACGGTTATATCCTTAGGATATACAGAATTCCATATGGGAAGAAAAATTCAGAGAATAGAGGTATAAACTTTCTCCCTTTCTTCCTTTTTCTCTCTTTGCCTTTCCTCTTTCTTCTTTCCCTCTCACTTTTCCTCACTTCCTTCCTTCCTTGTCTCCCTCTCCTCTTTTTCTGCCTTTCTTCTATTCGTAAGGTCTTAATGACTCTTGCTCATTCTAGAAATGCAATAATGATGAGGCCATATCTCTAGTCTTCAAGAAGATCACCATCAAGCCAGTGAGATAAATGAACAGATAATTATAATATGTGGTAAGTTCAATACGAGAACTGTGTACAGGCTATTAAACCAGAAGTCCTAACCCAGGCACCTAACTTGGCTAGGGGAAGTCAAGGCAAGCTTGTTCTCAGATATAATGACTAAGCTGAGTCCTGGACGATCAGGAAGGGTTAACCAGGATGTGTGTAAGAGAAGGGAGAATAAGGAGGCAATTCGAGGCTCATTTCCTAACCAGTAATTTTTTGCTAATGCTACTAAAAAGTTAACTTCTTCTTATTGCAGAAAAATTGTGAACTACAGGAAGAATACACTTAAGCAGGACCACCCACTTTACCACTCAGAGTCCATTTAAATTAATATCGTGTTGAATATCCTTAGAATATAATTTTTTTGCAATAGCTTTTTGATGTATAATTGGCATATGAAAAACTGCACATATTTAAAGTGTACATTTCGATAATTTCTATCATCTGAGAAACATCACCATAGTTAAGATATTCAAAAATGTTCATCTCAATCAAGCAGACTTATTCAATTCTGGTCATATGAAAGCCTGTTTTTCTCTTCATGTTTATCCTAGAATAAAGAATGAGTTTTTAAAGCTTTTAAATGATTTTCTTCTTTAGGCCGGAGACCTGTTGTGTTTTTACAGCATGGTTTGCTCACATCAGCCACAAACTGGATTTCCAACCTGCCCAACAACAGCCTGGGCTTCATCCTGGCAGATGCTGGTTTTGACGTGTGGATGGCGAACAGCAGGGGAAACACCTGGTCCAGGAGAAATATATACTATTCATCAGACTCAGCTGAATTCTGGGCTTTCAGGTAAAGAAGAGGGACAATTAGAAATTGGCAATTAAAAATAAACATTGAGTTTAAAAAGCATGGGTATTCGTGCTTGAGTATATATCGTGCGATCCAGTTCCATCTCAACCTACTACATTCTAAACAGAAAACTTGGAATCCCCTCTTGGAGTCTTCCATACACCTCAATCCAAGGGTTGCTTTTCTTCCAAACTTTCTTTGGCCTCAGTATCTATTACCAGGAGGCTCCCTTAATATGCATTTCCAATAGAATGAGCAAAATGGCTGACGCAAGAAACTCGCTGCCTCAAGCAGATTCTGAAAGTAATGACTACATGAATTTGGGTTGGAGATGATGTTTAAACCCAATTGGAGTTCAAGAAATGGGGTCATCATCAATAGCTAGGTGGGTGGGGAAGGGGGAGAATGAAATTCAACACCCTGGAGAGAAAACGTTTCTGTCACTGGCCCTCCTGTGCCTTATTCTTGGAAATTCCTGATGGAGTGCAGAACAGAAAAGATTCTGGCTGATGATGCTGAGAGGCAAAAGTGCTCTGACAGTTCTAGGAACTGAAAGGAAGCTTGTGTGTCTCGACTGTCCTGAGGAAGAGAGAGAGTGACAGCCCAGGAGGGGAAATACGCTAACAAGGGCCAGGTGAGGAAGGGCTGCGTAGGGTCTCTCTAAGCCCAATGAGAAGCCACTGCAAAGTTTTCAACAAGGGAGTGGCATAAGGCTGTTTTCATTTTCAAAAGATCATTTTGGGTGATTTGTGAAAAATTAAAAAGAGAGAGATCTTAAATGGCACTGGAACACTGTGTACAAATGATTATTAAATTTGACATTCGGTTTTAGAGAGAAATAATCCCCACTTACAGACATTATCTTGTTTGGATTAAATTGAAGCTGTAATGCTGCGCTTCAGAAATGAGGTCAGCTGTTTATAAGAAGCCACCCCAAGGAGCACCTGATAGTCACTAATGGTCTATTAACAGCCATGCTTAGAGAATCTGGTTTTCTATTTCTTAAGGGGAGACTTAGTGATAAATATGTTTGATTTTTAGAAATTGTAGCAAGGAAATGTATTCAGTTTTATGTTGTCTTTTTTTTTCTTTCAGCTTTGATGAAATGGCTAAATATGACCTTCCATCCACAATCGACTTGATTTTAAAGAAAACGGGGCAGCAGAAGCTACACTATGTTGGCCATTCCCAGGGTACCACCATTGGTAGGTAAAAGCAGTCAAGGCTAGCAGGTAGTTTAGTTCTTACAGACCCCTTTCCAGTGGTTATGCAGCCATTTTGGTCATCATGCTAGTTGTTTTCATTCACCATGGGATGGAATGCCTATAACAATCCAATGATATTGGGTCAGTTATTATTCCTGTTGTGTATATAGGAAAACAAAACGGGGGTAAATAATATGTACAGGCAACACAGTTATTACAAATAGGGTAGCTCAGATACCAGCTCAGGCAATCTGACTCCCAGACCCACGCTCTGAAATATGGTACCACATGGCCTCCAGATTGAATTTATTCCATTGATTCCACCATATTTTTGAAGCACCTACAATGTGTCCTAAGAATACAGCAATTACTAAAAAAGATTAAAATCCCTATCTTCATACTACATGTGTTCCAGTGGGAGGATGCAGAGAAAATAACAAAGATTAAAAAGTAAAATACAGAACATGTTAGATAGTGGCTATGTGAAGGAGAGAAAATAAATCAGGGAAGGCCAGTAGGGGCACATCAGAGGGGTGCACAGCAATTTTAGATAGGGAACAACACCAAACGTTCTCTGGGTACAGACATGAAGGAGGTCAGGGAGTGAGCCCTGTGCATACGTGGAGGACTGATGTTCCAGGAATAGGGAACAGCAAACGGCAAGGGTCTGAGGCTGGAGCACACCTAGCATGCTCAAGGAATGGCAGTGAGGCCATTCAATGGGCAGATGAGTCAGAGAGAGAGAAGGGGATTTCAGCTTTCATTCTGAACGGGAAGGGCAACCACAAAAGAGGTTTGCACAGAGGATTCACATGATCTGACTTCATGATCCTCGCCAGGATCGGGAGTTACATGATCCTGTTAACAGGATCCCTCCAGTGCTGAAGGGGCAAAGGCTGGAGAAGGTAAGTCAGTTAGAGAACTCCTCAGTAAATCATGCAAGAGATGGCTGTAATCTAGACAAGGGGGTGGGGGTAACTGCGGAGGCAACGACATGTGGTTAGGTTCTAGATATATCTTTTTAGGAATATGTTGGAGTTGGAACCAACAGAGTTCACCTATACATTGGATGTGGGGTGTAAGCGAAAGAGATGAGTCAAGGATGACGGCAAGGTTTGTGGCCTGAGCAGCTGGACTGGTGAAGAGCCATTAACCGAGGTGAGGAAGAGTCAGGAGAGCTGATGTGGTAAGGGAGAGCAAGAACTCACTTTGGGAGTTGCTAGGTGTTAAGTGCCTTCTGGAGATTCAAGTGCAGGGGTCAGCCGTCAATTATAGATACAAATCTGGAGTTCAGGGGAGAGGACTGGGCTGAAAATACAAAATTTGAGTCATCAGTGCATGAAACAGGATGCAAGAACCAAAGGAGTGAATTCAGACAGAAAAGAGGAGGACTTTTTCTGTGGACTAAGCCTTGGTTAGAAGATGAGGAGGACTTGGGTAAAGAAAATGGGAAATAAGGTGAAAGTACTGTAAGGGAAGCCAGGAGTAACTGGTGTTCTGGGAGTCAAAAAGAGAAAACAAACTTTTTGAAGTATTAGTTTCAGATGTACCATATAGGGATTTGGCAGTTATATACATTACCGTAAGTGTAGTTTTAAGGAGAATGTGGTCAGCTTTGGAAGAGGCTATTGATATGTCATATGCAATGAAATCTGAGAACTAACCACTGGATTAGACAGCCTAGAAGTCATAGGGAACCTTTGTAAATAATAGCAGCACTGCCCGACTGGTTGGGATGAACACATGAGCAAGTGAGTTCAAGAGAGCATGAGAGAAAACTACAAAAGGGAGAAATAAGATGAAAGCAAAAGGGGCGTGGGGAATCACACAGAGAAATGATGGCATGCTTTTGTGCTGATCCTCACTCTCAGCTGATGACCTGGTTTCCTGCTACAATTCTAACAATCAATGTCCCTGTGTGGATACATATGCAGGGAAGTAAATGAAACTGATGGTGGGAGCTTAGAATTCTCTTCGTAATGCTTGTTCATCCTAAAGCATGCATGTCACTGGTAGAATTCTAGACAGAGAGAAAGGTCAATAAGGAAGAGCTTTCCAATGTCCTTTGTCATTGTGTAATAGATCATGTTCCCAAAGAGATGAAGATCAGTACTCAAGATGTTTTTTTAGAGAAACACTTTCAGAGTAAAAGGCAAAAAAAAAAAAAAAACAGGACTAGGCAGAGGGGGAAGTTGGGCTATGATTCAGTCCTTAAAAAGCCTCAGCCAACTCTGTGAGATGGCTCTTCAGTGTCTTCATGCATGGGACTAGGTGGCCGGGCCTTTTTACCCACTTGATGGCCAGGCATTAAATGCAGGCTTCCCTGGGAAGGGAACATGACCTTGGATTCCTTGTGAGCAGAAGAAAATCAGAGAGGACTCACATACTCCTCTGCAGCTGGGGTTGAATAAAAGCCTTGGACATGAGCGGGATCTGAGCCACCCAGCCCAGTGTCAATAACCCCTGGTCAACAATCAATTCCAAATCTTTTGCTTAAAAGCAGGAAATGTTCTAGATTGCTAAAATGTACTCCTTTAATTTCCAAAACCATACAAAAATTTAACCATTTTGGATGGAAATCTGTCTCAGATTATGACACATATTAAACATGGTCTAATCTTTTTCTCATGATCTAGGGTTATGAATTTCCTTACGATTTATTGAGATGAGTAAAACTTCTTGTCCTGACACCAAATAACTACAACCTACCACTCTTGTGAGTTATTTGAATTTTGAACATTTCCATTTCTTCTTTCTCACTAGTGGACAATTTGTCATTGCTGTCACCACACTCATATTTCTGGAAGTTGTTTCTGCCTTTGAATTTACATCTTCCAATCTTCTGTGCACTGGGAAGTCTAAGTATTCCTTTTAGACTTGTGTCTAAAATAGGATTAAGTTTATCTGATTGCCGAACAGTCCAGATTAGCCACAGATCACCCAGAGTAAGAGTCACAGACAAAGAGCTCAAGTGGGTGTCAGTAGATCCATGCACTGTCAGGACAGGTGACTTCTCAGAATAAATTTGCTTGCTCAGAATAAAGAACCTCATAATAAACACAGTGCTCTTAGAAAGACCATTCTTCCTTAAATAGCATCAGGCTGTATGTTTTATAGGTGAGGTAGTTGTTGAAATTTGAAAGCAATTTTTTTCAGCCTCATGAGTCTCATCAGTATGCCATTATTAACTGTGGAGAGAGATTATCTTATGTAGCTCAACTGTATAGAATTTAGATTAATAATTCTTTGATCATATCCAGTCTGCTAATATATTACAGTCCATAAAACTGATTAATTACAGATAGGAGCTGAGTATATTTACTGGGTATAGATGTTTGAATTATCTTAGTTCTTCATTTGCCAAGCATTTACTATGTACCAAATGTCTTGGCAAATACTTTGCATGATTCACCTTATTTAGTTCCTAAAAACCTAAAAAAGCATTCGTTATTTTCCCCACATCTCAGATAGAGAAACTGAGACTCAGAGTTTAGGTGACTTCTCCAAGGTCACAAAGCTAGTAAACCACAGAGCTAAAGATTATCAAATCCCATTTGGTAAAACTTCAAAATTATGCTTTCACTCTTTCCACTTATATATCCTACTCATATATATTTTTTTAGTTTATTTTTCTCAAAGTCCATACAATAAAATCCACAAGTATTAGTGTACACCTCAATTAATTTTGACATATGTATACACTCATGTAAGCATTCACCCAGATCAAGATAGCCAACATCCTCACCAACTTTCCCCCCTTTACCTATTTCACCAATTTCACCCTCCTCCCCTATGGCAACCAGCAGTCTGTTCTCTGTTGTACCCTACTTACATTAAACGTTAAGTAATTATCTCATTTGTTGACATGAATTTGAATTCATCAAAAACTGTATGTGGTATAACAAAAAGAGTCACCATCTGATTATCCTAAAGTTGGCCTATTTTTTAAAGCCAGATAAACTTTTTAAAGTTCTAGTTTCATGTCCCCATAAAGAATCTATGAAAATAAAGCAAATACTAAAATCTGATCATTTCAAACAAGCAGAGGTTGTTGGTTTATCAGGTTGTCTTAGAGGGCACTCTTAATAAATATAAAATAATGCCACATTTATAAACACACACACACACACTTTGTTCATTGGTCCCTTGTTGTTCTGTTTCAGGTTTCATTGCCTTTTCTACCAACCCTGAGCTGGCTAAAAGAATCAAAACCTTTTATGCATTAGCTCCTGTAGCCACTGTGAAGCAGAGCAAAAGTCTGCTGAAGAAACTTACACGTGTTCCTCCATTCCTCTTAAGGGTATGTGATTCTCTTAAACTGAATCTAAGATATCAAATTGTCTATGGATTTCAAAGTGACGGAAAGAGAGGAAAAACACCTTATGATCATATTTATATTCAGGAATGGAAATGTGCGCTGACTATGTTAGAATCCCCACTGTGCTTGTTAAGATCCCCATTTCTTCATTCTTGTTTGCTTTATGTGGGTTAGCAATGCCTGGGAGTGGTTTTGCTCTTTCATAGGCAGTTCATGTATCAAATACTCTGCCCAGCTATGTTCAGGCTGTGATTCCACCCCTGAATCAGGGAAGGGGAAATAAAAATAAAACAAAACGTTCAAATAAGAAGCCTAAACTATGTGGTCCAAGAAAACTGGGAAGAAGGAGGATAGATAACAAAGGGAAGGGAACGAAAAAGAGAAAGCGGAGAAGAAAGCAATGGCTAAGCAATACAAGAGGCTCCAAGCCTTTGGAGCTGCTTCCTCTTTAAGTGTGGAGTTCAGAAGGCAAGAGCATGGATTTCAACAAACCGTATATATAAAGTGTTTTGTAGGCATCCACGGGAGAGAACTAGTACTCTTTATTCTTTCTAATGCATAATTCCCTACTTCTCCCACCCACCAAAAGCCAACACATACATACATACTCAGTTTCCTTTAGCCGAACAGTTTAATTTGAAGGCTGTAAAATATAATGATGTCATTTCCTTCTGTGGTTTTGTGCTATTCATTTCTTTAACTGTGTGTCTATAGTTTAAGAGACTTTACCTCCTGTCAAACAACATTTGTAAAATTTGTATTCAAAATGCAAAATTTTGTGATGATACTGAGTATATTTACTGGTTACATTGATGCAGAATTTGTTTACTTTTTTGCTTGTAGTCAGATTTTTCTGATAGGCAACATAGAGCATGGTTTAAAAACCAAAAACCAAAAAAAGTATTAGACCTTACTCAGAGGCTTGAGGCTTAGGTCAGGATTCTAGCCGCAGTCCAGTTCTAATTAGCCCAAGACCCTGACTAGTTTATGAGCTTCATATTTCTCATGTATAAAATTGGGGATAACAAAATGTCTCTTTTCCTGAAGAAGAGTTGGAGCAAATCCTTTCAATTATTATAATTTCAAAACAGTTTAGTCTCATTGTCTTTCTAAAGGCTTTGCTGAAAATATGTCTCAGAGTCACCATTTCCCCTCCTGATCATTTCATGATTCATTGCTGCAATCACACAACTTGGCACTTAATTATGACATTCTGACATGTTGTTTCATGATTTTATTCCATACCTCTTATTACCCCAACTAGACTGTAAGTCTCATACTTCCTCAGCAGCCAGTACAGTTCTCAGTGCAACAATAAATACCCAGTATTGACATCTGCCCTTTCCATTCCACAACTAAATGAGAGAAAACATTTGAAATTCCTAAAACAGCATGTAGAAATATGAAGTTCTGATCGACCTATTCATACCTGTACCAGCAAATTAGACAAACATATGAGTCTTCTCTGCAGCTTGACTTTTGCAAACCTCTAATGATGTTTTTATTTTTCAGCTTATATTTGGTTACAAAATATTCTACCCGCACAGCTTTTTTGATCAGTTTCTTGCTACTGAAGTGTGCTCCCGTGAAGCACTGGATCGCCTCTGCAAAAATGTCTTATTCATCTTTTGTGGATTTGACAATAAGAACCTGAACACGGTTTGTATGCATTGAAATTTCTGAATATTTTGAGCAAAAGTTTTGATTACTTGTCCCATCATAACTTGGACATGGTACTGTATGCAACCTAGAAGTAGCTTCAGAATTGTCCTGGATATGTAGGTGAGCCCAAGAGAAATCACAAGTCATTGCTCCCAGGTTTGTTTCCTCCAGCTCCTTTCCATTACCCTAACTGCTCCCCTAAAGTAAACAGCATGTAGGAAAAAAAAAGCTCATTAATCACTTCTGACCACTTAAATAATTGGTGTAACATTTTAATTCTGTGAGGAGAGGCATTGAACCATATATTTTGGCAGGCTCCTCTGTAGGAAAAAATATGTCTAGGCATTGGGTAAATGTTCTTAGAAATATTTTTAATGCAAATGTGTATGAAAGCAACTATTTATGTAAGATCTCATCCATACTCTTTATCTGCTATCTCACTTGCTTTGCATTGAGATGGGGCTTTAAAACACACATGATGAAATGCAGTATCATAAAGTAGTTAAGAGCATGGATTCAGGTTAAGAGCTTAAATTCAAATCCTATCTTTGGAACTGACCAAAGCTTCCCTGTCTTGATTTCATCATCCACAAAATAGGTTATTGTGAAGAGTATATGAACTGATATATGTAAAGTATATAGAATATAATTCAAAGCATATCTCATAGTAATATCACTATTACTAAATGTTTTACTACTAATACTATTAGACATTGACAACTATCCTCACTCAAGATTATCTGTTTAGTTACATACTCTTGATACCTAAGAAAATCAGGTTTATTGATAAAAAGATATACTTTTTCCTACAGGTACCTACTCAATAAATAGTACTTAAGGGGCACCATTGAGTGTTGCTCTAACTGAGAACACAGTGGTGAAAGAACAGGTATGGCTCCTAACCTTATGGAAATCAAGGACTTTTACTTTCTTAATGCTGGTGACTATCTAAGGATATGTTAAAATATATATAAAACAAAGGAGACTCCTTAGTCCCTATTTTGGGTGTTAATTAAAAGCCTCCTCTTTCTCTCTTGGAAAGGAGTCACTCTCCATGGTTCTGAGAATGTTTTTCCAATTTGTTTGTGGAGTATAACAAAGCAGTGTGTCTCTATCACGCTAAGAAAAGGTAGTGCATGATAAGAAAAGGTATTCCATCAATAAGAGCCTTATAAGAAAAATAGTAGTAAATTAGAGGCATGAGTACACAACAGAAAGCAGAGATTTCATCTTCTGCATGGTAATTATATGGAGAGACACTTTGGTCCCCTATGAAGATGGTCAATTTGTTTGACTCTATCCTCTGTCCTCTATACAGCAGCATTAAGACCCATTATGAACTAATCCATGCGATCTGAGAAGGACATTTCGGTTTGTTGTCTGGGATCTGATCAAGGTGGATTAGGGTACTGATAAGATAGCAATTGGTAAATATACTACATATATGTGTGTGTGTGTGTGTGTGTGTGTGCATGTATACTATTACATATATGAGTATACATATATATTTTTAATGTATAGCTATATATACATAAATAGTTCTGCAAAGCAAGAGGCCTGTGTGTGGACATTACATTCACTGCATTCTGGTACTGAGTAGTGAAAGATAAAGAGCTGAGAATTAGAGACCTAGATTAAAGTCTCTGGCTCTACACTGTTACTACTCTGTAATATTGGACATTTCTCTAAACTTCTCTGAGCCCCAATTACCCTTTTGATAAAATGGAGATGATGAGTTCTCCTCATTGAGTGGCTACCAATTACACGAGTTAGCTCATGCAATTGCATTTTGCAATCTCTGAAGTGACAAACATCTTTCCAGTAAACACTGCCCCTACACACTTGACCTGAATCCAAAAAATTTTAAATCTTACCTGTTTCTGAGATACTGAATATACACCTAAGTGTGTGTGTGTGTGTGTGTGTGTGTGTGTGTGTGTGTTTGCCTTCTAGAGTCGTCTTGATGTCTATCTATCACATAATCCAGCAGGAACTTCAGTTCAGAATGTCCTCCACTGGACCCAGGTATCATTTCTCTAATGCTAGTAAAACTTATTTTGTGGGCCTGAATCCCTGGCACTTTACCTAACGCACATTCTTAAAACATTCTATTAAATGTTCTTGTCAATAAACTTTTCTGGCATGTGACTACCTGCTGAAAATAACTATCAATCCATATAAATGAAAATACTGTGGAAACAGGCACCTTGGATAGCAAAGAAATGAATAGTTCTTATGAAGTGACATGCAAGAAAAATTATTTTAAGCAAAGCTACATTTAAACTTGCATAAATTCTTTGTCCTGGGTGATTGACAGTCTTTATTTGGGGGATGAGAAAACTGCTTTTTAATAATTGTTTAAATGAAAATGAACTACTGGGAAATGTTTGGATTATATTTTTCACATAACCAGGAGAGTTTTTATTTCCTTGTGTCCTTAATTTCTCTACATTAGGCTGCTAGGTCTGGGAAGTTCCAAGCTTTTAACTGGGGAAGCCCAGTTCAGAACATGATGCACCATGATCAGGTAAGCTTCTTAAAGTTGAAATTATACACATTTTGAAAGACAATGATATAAAAAAGATGAAATTAAGATAATCATACATATATTTCCCAAAGGAATGTTGGTGACCAGCCTTCAGAAAATTATAAAGTAGATGATTGTTTCCTTGGAATCTGTTTATCATGTGAAACATCATCCAGCCTCCCATCCTCCCACTGGGCACTCGTTCTTCAGTGTCCATGCCCATCTAAGCTGCTCTCAAAGTATCACATTACTACACGTGAAAAACCCCTAGGACTTGTCACCCTGCACCACCTTAGACAGACCTGCCCTGTGTCCCAGCCCCCCAGCATGCTGACCTTGTTTTTCTGACGTGCAACTAAGTTATATAATAAACGAGTAATTTGAACTGTTCGTGAAATAGAGCTGGAATATCCGGTCTTCTTAAACAATACCTTCTCCTTTGTTGACATCCAGAGAAGTGGTTCCACCATATTCCCAGACATAAGAGAAAGATAGTGTGCTTACAGGTCAAAGCTGGAAATACTTTTCAGCAGACAGGGGCCTTGTAATATAGGCAGACACATTGACAACCCCTCCCACCTGTTGTAGCACAAGGAACTCAGGCTTTGGAGTCCATCCTATCTGATGTCAACATGAGTTCAGAAAATAATTTCTTCATCTCTCCGCCCAGATTCAGGGAGTTATTGGCAATATTTAATGGAATAATGTCTATAAGCCCTTATCTCAGGGTAAATGCTCAGATTATAACTGGTTAAGTTCAAACACCTGCATTTTTTTTGGTAATCCTTTCCCCTTCCTCCTTACCCCACCCCAACCTTTTTCTAACCAAGAAGTAGCTTGAGCAACCCTACTAATTTCATCTGTTTCCATGCCTCAGTATTTAGAAGGAATTTATATCTTTTCACCATAATATCCTATGCATAGAGAAGATGGCCCCTCCCTTTTTTACATCACTGATATCTTTAAAGAGATTTTCAGAACACCATGAGGTCGAGCATTCTGTTGAAAACACTTTTTTCCCACCATCACCTCCTCAAACCCCCAAAACACAGACTTGCTTTGAATTTACCTTTGTACTGGGCTCTAATACCAGTAATCAGAGGACTCCACTTTGGAGAACCTGGAATATTAAATCTCAAGTCCATCCTTCCTTCAACCAAGCCAATAACAGAGCAGGATAGTCTTCAACTAACTGAGGCAGTGATGGTAATTTAGGAGCCAGAAACTAGCATCTAGGAAACTTTTTGAACAATGGAATATAAACAAAGGAAACTAGGTTTATTATTATAGATATTCCCCACTTCCTTCTCCAATATATAAGGGATTATAATAAAGAATTAAAATACTATGGAAAATTGCATATGATACAATATTTTTGCAATTGGCTATTATATAAGGTGAAAATAGAGAAATTTTTAGTATGTTGAATTAGTATTGTTGAGAATATGATTCTAAAAGATGAACAAAATTCTCTCCAGACTGTTGGAAAATTTGTGGTAATTCTCTTATTCTCTTGACCCACTTTTACAAACCTCTTTAAAATTTATTGTGAATGATGATTTTCTAGAAATAAGAAAAGGGACTATGTTCTTCTCAGAAATCAAACCAATATTTTTAAAATCAGGTAAGTATTCAACAAATACAACCACCTAAATGAATTCACTGACTTACTGACTGACCATACTGGTAAGTCAACACAAAGCCAAAACAAATGACTCAGGACATTTTAAGGAGATCATACTTTAGAGTATTTACATAGAAACGATTTATTACTCAATAGTTAGAACCCAGTCAAGTTCCCTTCCTTCAACTTGAGTCGAAGTTTAGGTCTTTAATGTGTAAGAATTGTTACCTAAAGCTTTGCTATTCGAAGCACAGTCCAGGATGAGCAGCATCTCTGGTACCTGGGAACAGAGATTCTAGGCTCCTCCCCCAATGGACTGCAGCAGAATCTTCATTTTAACAAGATCCCAGGTGACTCACAGACCTGTATGAGTTTGAGAAGCACCGATATAAAACTTATTGCATCCATGTTGCTCTGTGGATATAGGTGACTTTCTCTGAGCAATCTCTACTCAGGAGGTACTTAGAACATTAGGTCATGTCGTTTGCCACGTGATGAAACTTGAGGACATATGCTAAGTGAGATAAGTCAGACAGAGAAAGGCAAATGCCATATGGTTTCACTTATACATGGAATCTAAAACACAACAAACAAAAATCAAACAACTGAGCTCATAGATAAAGAGAACAGATTGATATTTGCTGGAGGTGAGAGGTAAAATGTGGACAAAATAGGTGAATTTGGTCAAAAGATATAAACTTCCAGTTGTAGAGTAAATAAGTCCTGGAGATGTAATATATAGCATGATGACTACAGTTAATACTGTGTAGTCTATTTAAAGTTGCCAAAAGATTAGATATTAAAAGTTCTCACCACAAGAAAAAATAAATTTATAATTATGTGTGGTGATGGAGGTTAACTAGATTTATTTTGGTGATCATTTCACAATACATGCGTAGATAAAAATCATTGTACACCTGAAACTAATATATTGCTGTATGTCAATTATACTTCAATTTTTAAAAATCTAGGTCAGTTAATGTTATATAATCTACCCAAGGTAGAAGTGTCCAGGTTTACAATGCAGTTAACCTATGGAACTGTGGTTGCTCTCTTGCGTTTTAGCCCATACCTCCCATCTACAATGTGACGGCTATGAATGTGCCGACTGCAGTGTGGAACGGTGGCAATGACTTGTTGGCTGACCCTGGAGATGTTGACGTTTTGCTTACAAAACTCCCTAATCTCATTCACCACAAGAAGATTCCTCCTTACAATCACTTGGACTTTATCTGGGCAATGGATGCCCCTCAAGAAATTTATAATGAAATTATTTCTATGATGGGAAAAGATGAAAATTAGTTCTGGGTTAAAGAATTATACATTCATTCCTCAAAAATATTGTCTTCTCTCACCTGTGGTTTTCTGTAATGATGTTCTGACATGCAATGTTCCTTCCTGTCATTTTGACTTTAGAAACATGGTCGCATCAACAAACTTTCCATTTTCATTTTGAATTTAAATTTTGGCATTTCACTTCATACATTTTGAAACACTTAAAAGAGCATATTCCTGGGGTGGTGAAAACTTTTCTTCTAATCCTTCCATTCAGTTTATCTTCTAAACTCAATGGAGATTATGAGCCATGAATCACGACTGTTGCCAAAAAACACTGGGATTGAATATTGACACCTCTTGTGCATGCTGGAGATTGAATAAATTGCTTTGCGTTGTCTATTGTTGCTGGAGCTCAGTCTCTCTGTATGGTGGATATAGCACTTGCTCTTTGGTGAGTTTAACTCCATGGAAAGGCAAATTAGGCTAGAAACTGAATTGAAGTCAGCTCACTTTCATTTCCTAGGGAAAACAGAGCCAAGGCAGTTTAGGAAGCAATAGGCAACCCCAGTTGAGAAAGCTGGGAGGTAAAGGGCATGCTCTCCTTCTGCTTTTCTGCCCCCATCTCCACAAAACACACACCAACTAATCAAAAGATTTATGAAATCAAATCACTACCACTGTCATGGCAGCCAGAGGGTCCAGAAACATCCCCATTAATATTTAAGTCAGAATATACAGCTGCCACCAGTCAGTGTCCTCTCCCACAAAATGGCTCCTCCGAGCTCCCCAAATTTTTGGTGAAGTACTGTCTCATCTGGGAAATTCTATTACCCCCATAATATTGCCACCTCATATTTTAAGCAATTAGGCTTTTGGATCCCACTTAACATTCTGTGGTAGGGCTTAATCTATAAAATGTAAATGAGATAAAGAGTATCTTGTACCCACATAACATACAGATAGTGTATATTCATAAAAATCTTTTAATGATTTTTATTATATTGTCAGGTCCCTCAACCTTTGCCAGAAAGCCAAAGCTTTCTTATCTATTTTTACCCCCTCCCCTTTATTTTTAAAGTGGAAACAAGAAATTGCCAGAAGATCATTTAGGAGTCCTTACTTCAATATTTTAGTGAACTTTGTTGTCAGTCTGTAATAAACTGACACGAGAAGCACAGCGACTAGAGACAAATATTTATGGTGGTGCATCCAGTTAAGGAGTCAGGTGTTTCAACAGCTCTGCCTTCTCAAGAAAGAACAATCATTGTATCTGAACAGTCTGCTGTGCTTTTCCAGCCAATTGCCTTTCTTTTAGTCTGTATTTAGCAAACAGCGCTGGTTTTGGTCTTTGAACACTAGTAAACACATTTGTCCCACAGCAGCTCTGCTCATATCTCTTTGTTCCTAAATCTTAACTGTCAACATATAAGCTGATCTTCAAGGTTTGATTTCTCTATCCTCTTCTCTCCTCCCAAATTAATTTAAAGCTTTTTGAGACATCACATATTTCATCCATGAGCATTTCAGGATGTATTTCTAGAAGATAAGGTCTTTTCTTAAAAACATAACAATACCATTTTCACACCCAGAACTTCCTTAATATCATTAAATATCCCATCACTGTTCAAATTTCTAATTGTCTCATAAATGTCAAGAGTTTTTACCCTTTGTTTGAATCAGAATCCAAATAAGGTCTTCTCACCTTTTATTGGCTGATCTGTCTTTTGTCCGTTTGAGTCTATAGGTTATCTCTTCTTTCTTTTATTCTTTGAATTTTTTGCTATTGTTGTTGAAGAAACAATAGCAGTGTTGAGTTTTTCTTCACATAGTGTCATATTATTTGCATTTTGCTGATTATATTCCAGTAGTATCACTTAACATGTTCCTCTCCCCTTTGTATTTCCCATCAATCAGGATTTCTGAACCAAAAAAAAAACTGACATTTTTTTGCCTGATAATTTTTTATTTCCCTGGGAATTGTAAGATATTTAGCAGCATCCTTTCCCTCTATCCACTGATGCCAGTAGTATACACACACCCCAAATGTGACAACCAAAAATGTCTCTAGATATTTCCAGATATCATTTTAGTAGCAAAATTGCCCTCCCTACTAAGAATCACTCTTGATCAGATTAAGATTCCTTTTGGAAAAACTACTTTATAGACCAAGTTGTATTCTTCTGTAATGAGGATTATGATGTCTAGCTCACTCTCCCACAGGATGTCAATGGCCCTTTCTTGTCAGTACCCAGATCCAATAGTTCATTAGGGGTTAGAGAATGATGACATTTTAATTTAATCATTTCTTCTTCATTTATTAGCTGGGAAACTTCCATACTTACATATGAGAAAATTTTCTTCATGTACGCTTTGGTTACCCAACATGAACATTCCTTTCCCTTTCCATTTTCCAAAATTAATTTTCCTTCTTATATTATCATAATAAATTCATGTTCCTATGCACATTTGATGTTTAATTCAATGCAATTTTTATCCTTATTGATATTAAAATTATTCCCTCTATTGCTTGTGATGACAGCCTCTATAAATTGGTTCCAAAGCACTTTTGAATAAACCTTTCATCTTACATTCTTGTTGCCCCTGCTTTGGCATCAGTTATTTCTCTGAATCCTGGTTCCTTTTAGGAAATTGTATTCTACTAGTGAGGGTGATTAATATACCATTATGATTATGATTAACATACCAAACTAATTCCTAAGACCCCTTCCATTCTTCAACCTCTTAAATTCAAATTCTTCAGACTGCCACTCTAAATCTTCAGAAATCTAGATGCTTATCTCTACTATGTCTTCTCCTACTTGTCTTCAACTAGTAGTCTCCTTTCTGGTCACAATATCCTTCATTATATCTCAAATGTACTTCTTAACTTGCACTATTATATTGTTGCTCACATTTCCCCCTCAAAATTCTTCCTAATTTATTTTGGGGTTGCATGTAAATACCTGTGATTTGTGCATAACTCACATGAACTATGTTGTAATCTAAAACCTACTAGAAATAATATAACCCATATTTTTAAAACTCATGGTATCTTAAAATTAAGAGATCTAAGCAATTATCCAGTTTAACACCATTATTTCCCAATGAGGAAATTAAAGGTCATAGAGGTTGACCAAAAGCAACAGGATACACATTTTTCTCAAGTGAACATGGACCAGTCTCCAGAATAGATAACATAATAGGCCACAAAAAGAGCCTCAATAAATTTTAAAAGACTGAAACTGTATCAAGCAGCTTCTCAGACCACCATGGTATGAAACTAGAAATAAATTACACAAAGAAAACAAAAAAGCCTACAAACACATGAAGGCTAAACAGCATGCTTCTAAATAATCAATGGATCAATGAACAAATTAAAACAGAAATCAAGGAATACATGAATACAAATGAAACCTAAAATTCAATATTCCAAATTTGTGGGACACCACAAAAGTGGGTCTAAGAGGGATGTACATAGCAATACAGGCCTTCCTCAAGAAACAAGAACAATCCCAAATAAACAGTCTAAATTCACAATTAAAGAAACTAGAAAAAGAAGAACAAATGAATCCCAAAGTTAGTAGAATGAGGGACACAATAAAAATCAGAGCAGAAATAAAATAGAGAAGATAAAAAATAGAAAAATCAAAGAAACCAAGAACTGTTTCTTTGAGAAAATAAACAGAATAGACAACTCCTAGCCAGACTTATCAAGAAAAAAAGAGAGAGGACACAAATAAACAAATCAGAAATGAAGAAGAAATAGTCCAAAGAATACCACAGAAATATAAAGAATTATTATAGAATTCTATGAAAAATATGTGCCAATTATTAGACAACCTAGAAGAAATGGACAAATTCATAGAAAAATACAAAGTTCTAAGACTGACCCAGGAAGAAACAGAAAATATGAACAGACCAATTATCAGTAATGAATTTGTGTTGGTAATCCAAAAACTCCAAACAAACAAAATTCCAGAACAAGATGGTTTCACAGCTGAATTCTACCAAACATTTAAAGAAGAGCTAATACCCATCCTTCAGCAAAGGACACCATCAGCAGAACAAAAAGGCAACCTACAATATGGGAGAATATATTCATAAATGATTCATCCAATAAGAGATTAACACCCAAAATATATAAATAACTCAACACCAAAAAAACAAATCACCCAATTAAAAATTGGTGGGGTACCTGAACAGATATTTCTCCAAAGAAGTACAGATGGCCTACAGGCACATGAAAAGATGCTCCACATTGCTAATCACCAGGGAAATGCAAATCAAAACCACAATGAGATATCATCTCACACCAGTTAGAATGGCCACTATCCAAAAGATGAGAAATAACAAGTGTTGGTGAGGGCACGGAAAAAAAGGGAACCCTCCTACACTGTTGGTGGGAATGTAAATTGGTGCAGTCTCTGTGGAAAGCAGTCTGAAGGGTCCTCAGAAAACTGAAAACAGAAATACCATACAACCCAGTAACTGCACTTCTAGGAATTTACCCAAAGAAAACAAAACCTCTGATGCAGACAAAAACACAGGCACACAGTTTTCCTTGGATAAATAATCTGCCAAACAATCTAATCATCTAAGCATTAATATACCCTTTATGAGAGCTTCAAAAATTGTATTCTGGTAAGCTTACTTAGAATTCTGTGTTTCATGCATTCATTTTGAAACATCTAATAGCATATATTTACTATTCTTCAGAGTTCTAAAGTCTGCCTGAATTCAAAACATATCAAATCAACCAAGGAGACAGAAGTTTACAAGAGCCACAAATGTTTTAGCTCTAAATCAAGTTCGAACCAAAAAAGAGGTGAAAAGATATTGGAAATGATATCCCAAAATTACTTTATATACCTTCTGCCAAATGCATGTCAAAGTAATAATACAAAATGTGGCTGAATTTATTATCAAAACAGGCCCAAACTGATTTATTTAGTTGAACTTTTTAAAAAGCTTCTTGTTCTATTAAATCTGTACTGTTTGGGGGAATTATTTATATTCATTTAATAAACTTAAATTATATAGGCTATATTATATTGTTATTCATTTAACCAATATTTATACTTAATAAATATTTATCAGGAAAGACATTACTCTAAGTGCAGGAACAAAAGACAAACTCCTGGTACTCATAGAGCTTACATTTTAGCAGTGAAGATTGGTAATAAAATATAAACAGATACATGTTATAGTGTCAGATAGTAATAATCCCTGATAATAAAAATATCAGGAATGTCATAAGGTACTATATTAAACTAAGTGATCGGGAAACACCCAGAGAACCAACTCACATGAGGAAGATCTAATCTATTTAGAGGGTCCTGGTTCAGTAACTCTGAATTGCCAGAGGGGAATAGTCTTGTGAGCTGCAATGGTAGCTTGCCACAATTTCATGGATGTTGGCAGGAGACAGGAAACTCTGGAGTTAGAGACAAAGGACTCTATTACTTACTGTTATTTAAAATAATATTTTCATATTCACAATCTAAAGAAATCTGGTAGGAACTATGCAGTTACCCAAATTTGCCAGCAGAGGGTAGATTTGGAGATTTGCTTGTGTTTTTCCACTTAATCCAAGTCATTTATTCTTTTTAATTAAGACAGTTCTTGTGCTCTCTTGATTAGCACGTTAAGTCCCTGTGTTAAAAATTGAGGAAAATATATATTAAAAAAAACCTTGAAATTAAGTCATAGAGAAGTTCACAAATGGATGGTAGGGAAAACTAGCAGCCTGCTAAGTACTTTATATGTGACATCACAATTTCCACAAATATACTACAAAATTGGTAGTATTATACTAATTTTACAAAATAAGGTTGCTGAGGATAAATTGTGCAAAATCTCATGGTAAACAGTGGCATTAGGATTTGAATTCAGGTCTTCCTGAGTCCAATCCCAAATTTGTCTAATTTTCCTTCCACACTAACAAATCAAATACTAAAACAAATAAATCACACGATCCCATGCTACACAGGCAATATTACCTTTGTTACCACTCTTACCTCTTTATTTTGTACAGTAGGTATGTGTGATACATTTTTATTACTGCTTCTAGATTCATAAACTCTATAAATTCCATGCTTCTCATTATGTCTTCTCTGCTGCATGGCACAGGAGGACACTTAGGAGGTTTTGTTTAATTATTGAAGCTTATTATTATTTGTCTCTATTATTAATGTATTCACTAATTTTTATCAACAAATAACATAGCAATTAATTATTTTTGTCCATATGGCTAATCTGTCCATTTCTTTAATGTGCCAGAATCTCTTAAAACCCCATGTAAGCAGCAAACACACTTGGGATTGGCTTGATCATTACAAAACCTATTCCTAAACTTAGAAGAAAACTTACAGATCCCTGAGTTTGATTTACTTCATCATCTTATTAGTTATTTCTTTCCAAAACTTTCATTTTTGAAGTTTTCAAACACAAAAATGGAAAACACAGTATAACCCCCAAATATCTGTCTTCCAGCCTATAGTATTATTGGTATATGGCCAATTTTGTTTCATATTATTTTCTACCACTACCATCAACAGACTGTTTTAAATCAAACTTCCAGATATCACCATTTCATCTAGAAATATTTTATTATTTACAGATTTAAAATAGGAGAAAATTTAAAAACATTATCACAATATCAATATCATGCCTAATAAACAAGCAAATCAAAAGCTCCTTAATATTACCAAATATCCAGGCAGTGCTCACATGTCCATGATTGTCTCATAAGTGTATTTTTTAAAATTACTTTGTCCAAGTCAGGATATTAACACTCCCATACATTTTATTTGGTTTATCAGTATCTTAAGACTCCATCATACCAGTTCTTCCTTCCTGATTTCTTTTTTCTTTCTTCCCATATCTTTATTAATGATATTCCTTATAACCACAATGTAATCCATCCTGGAGAATACTTTATATTGATTCTTTTTTTGCCAAGTGTAATCATGTCCTCTAAGACTGTAAGGTATGTCCAATTTATATCCCCATTTAAGCTTTTAATGTTTACCTTTTTTTCCCGAAAAGGCCCCATTAATCTCAATCTATGTGAGCGCTGTATTCCCAATAACAGTCCACTCCCAATGTCTCCTGCTGTCATCTTCTCCCATAATATCAATACTATAAGTCCCTGTTCTCAACTTTACATGCAGCTGGAGTATCCCTGTGCCTTAGTTTTGTGACTACCTCTCCTGATCAAATCGAACATAAGCAGGCTCTCATAATCTACCTTTTCATTTAACCAACAGAGGGCTTAATTTCTAAATCAGAATCAAGTTTATTTCTGAGTTTCTTTTGAAAAAGTCTTTTTCCATCATGATATGACAGACCTGTAATATTAATAATATCTTCATATATTTAGGAAGGTGTTGCCATTCCCTGGATTTCCACCTCCTATCAATGTATCAAGGTATGCCTTCAAGAATAATTAGTATGTGATGGGAAGGTGTGTCCATGTCAGGATTTGATTTTATTTACATCACTTCCAAATGAGGTAACTATCCTCATTAACAATTATAAGTTCTTTCTGGAATCTCTATTATATCCTGTGAATAAACAGCATGGAGGAAATCAGAAAGACAAATCCACCCAGAGGAGCTCTGATCAAGTACACAGTAAGGTACCGTCAAACACAATGAGAAGTGCCATGCCTGCCACTTGTTCTGCAGGAAGACACCAGCACAAAGTCCTTATGTGAGCCCAAGTTGTTAAGGCAAATGTCCTCATTCAAAAGTATCTCTTGGACCCCAGTTGCAAAAGATCCAGGATGTAGCTCTTCCTGTATTTGACAGCTGATCTCAAAATGCAGCACAATTGGGAAATTCACTTAGGTTGATTACTGAGCACTTAAATAACTGCACTGTCAGTCTGAAGTGATGCAGCCAAAGAGCACAGCCAAGCATTTGGGCTCTTAATAAAAGAATCTTGATCCTTAAAATAGTTTAAAATACTTATTGATCTTATAGCCTTGGTTAGCTTATATAGAAGATATAAACATGGGCTGGTGAGAACATTTTTTTCCCAGTGTTTATTCCTTATCTTTTTTTTTTTTTCTTCGTTGCCACAAGAACAGTAGAACAAAGGCTTTGAAGCTGGGTCTGAATCCAGATTGCAATTCATTATTTATGGTGTCAATTTTGGGTAAGTTTTTTTATCATCTCAGAATTTGAAAATGTGTTATACTGATTCTTTCTTGCTAAGTGTAATACTTTTCCTAAGATCACAAGAGGAATCCAATTCATATTTTCATATTCCTGTTTTAACCTTTAACACACATTGTTTTTCTCCGCTGATTGTATATCATCTTTATTATATACTATACATTTTACATTATGTTTTGCCATGTTATAATTGTTGTTTTTGACCTATCTGTTCTGCTTCATAGCTCTGTGATCAAATCTTATACTATGCCACATTTTTAGTTTTTAATAGCTTTCAAATCCATTATAATATATAGTTGAGTAATTCCCATCTTGTTACTCTAGTTTGAATATTCTTACATAATAGTCATATAAATATTCCTAAATTGTCTTGCCTTTTTATTAGTAGTAGAACTTATATTTTCAGCAAGCTTGCAAAAAAAAATCACTGGGATTTTGCTTAAAATTGCATTAAGTCTTTTCAATAATTCTTTAAAAAACTGAAAAATTTTCAAGCAGCATGTTCTCATTCAAAACCTTGTATGTCTGGATTTTATTCACTTTGCTGTGAATAAAAATGATAGTTAAAATTGTATAAATAAAATTGTATGGTCTTAGTAAAAATGTATAGTTTCTTAAACATAGGTATCTTTCAATCCTTATTCAAGATATTCCTGTGGATTTTATGGTATTGTTGCTACCATGAATCAGACTTTATTCTAGTATATATATATAACTAGATATACCCACTATCTAGCATCTATCTAACTTTACTGGCATATCGCTGCAACTGCCAACTGAAGAGCTGCAAAATCACTTGTGGGGTTTTCCTCAAATTATATTCACTTCACCCTTAGGGATTCTAACACATCTAAAATACAGTCCCACCACCACCATCTCACTCATGATTATGTTTTATCTCCCACCCCTCAGGACTGGTGGGGGTGAGCAATGAAAAGATGCACTGGAGTAAAACAGCTATTCGGTACAACAGGGTTTTTGTTTTTTTGTTTTTTTTTTCATAGAATCACTTTATTATTTTCCTTATTACTTCTAAGAGTTTTTCTTTTGTATTGTGCTTTCTAAAATAATAAGCAAGAATTTCCTTGAAGAGTACAAGAAAATTGCCTCTATTAAGCAATCAGCAGTGACTCTAATGTGTGCAGACCCCATGCTGATGCTTCGGAACACAGGCCCGCAGACCTGAGCTTCGTCTTTGGACAGTCACATTTGGGTACCAGGTGGTCCTTGATAGTCGGGTTAATTGAGCTAAACTGGAAAGAAAGCCACAACAGAAATAAGAATATGTATTTTTATTAGCCTTATTATTAGTCTGTCCTGAATATAGGCATCATGTTAGTGAAAATAAAATTGCTGAGGTAAAGGCAGGAATAAACCTAAATTCTGGAAAAAAGTCAAACTTCAGTATTTCTGCACATCTGTAGTTTTCTCTGTCCTCATAAATAAAGTTCACATGGAGGCCTTGTGTTGACCAAGGATGTACAGATAAGTCCTTGTCTGGAAGTTGGAAGAGATGGAGGGAGGCTTTACTGTCTATCTGCTCCTTGAAGACAGCATCAACAGCTCTCTACCCAGAAACAAGGGGTTGTCTCTTCTCATTTTCATAAAGCCCACAGTGCCCACACTTAATCAGGGTTAATGCCAATTTCTAAATTGTTTGTTTGGAACCTGCAACACGTTTTCCTATGAAAAGGATGCTTTTCATCAGAGCTTCTCAGATTTTCGAACACATCATAATCTCCAGGAGAGCTTAGTAAACACAGAGTTCCATGTCCAGAGATGCTGATTCAGTTATGCCTGGAGTGGGACCCAAGGAAATTGCATTTTTAATAAACTCCCAGGGATGCTGGTGTTCCTCGGCTCACTGGAACAGCCTCTGTTTTGATAATCACCAACAAACATGCTCATATACCACCACATGACGCCTCTCCTCCCCTCTGCACAGCTGTAGGCAACCCTCAAGGGAGGTGGGCAGAGTCCCTGACCGCAGTGTTGTTGCTTGTCAGAAGAAGAGTCTTGGCCCTGGGAGAGGATTAAGAAATACAGATCGGGTGGAGGAGGTGTGAGCGGTGTAGCTGACAGACCTAGTCTCCTGAAGGACTGAGTAGGAGACGGGAGGCTGTGGGATTGGGCTCCTTTGGCAACCACGCTCATCGATTCCATGGGAACAGGGCAGCGGGAGAATATGTCCACCAACCACAATGACTTCTAGGCAAACGGAGTGGATCTAATGGAAAGGAAAAATGGGGTTTAAGAACATTAGCTTCCTAGAGTGTCCCTTCCCCCAGTTCTTTTCAACTCATGTGATATCATCTTTTCTGACCATAGTTAAAACATATAATCCAGACCTTCCCTAAAGAGGAAAGGGCACTGACACCTTCTAAACATCGAACACAATCCTAGGTACATCACATGCATCATCACACTTATTTTTTTCCCTCATTTTACAAATGTGTAAAGAGCAAGAGTGTAGCTCCCACCCCTGCCTGGGTCAATGGTTTTGGATAAATTACTTAATCTCTCCAAGCACAGTTTTTTTCACAAGAGCAATCATTCAGATTTTGCAATATTGTGATAAGGATTAAAGTATATAGGTTAAAAACAGCTCAGTGCCTGGCCCATGGACAATGCTCAATAAATGGTAGTTATATCATCATAATTATCATAATTGTCATCATTAACAAAAAAAGGAAAAAAAAAACAGAGGAGCTTGCTGAATTTTTACATAGTAAAAATTCAAATCCAGGCTCTTTTTTCCAAACATACTGTCTCCATCCTAGCCTTGTTACCCAAAACCTGTTCAAATTCTAGTATTTTGGTATCACTTAGTAGCTTGTTAAAAATAGAGACTCTCAGACTCCATCCAGACTAACTGAATCATAATCTTCATTTTAACAAGATTTCCCAGGTGATTTGTATGTACACTGAAATTTGAGAAGCATAGTTCTACAGTGCTCGTGACTTTATTTACTTGTCTGACAGAACATTATGCTTATTATTAATGTTGAAAATTAGCCATTTGCCCATTGGCTGTTTTTAGAATGTAAGTTCTTATTTATTCATGGCTAGATCTCCACCACCTGGAAAAATCCCTGTATATAATAAAGCTCAGTAAATATCTGTTGAGTAAATAAATCTAAAGCAAAATTTGAGGGGGCTATCTTCTAGAAATGTTTTAAATATTGAAGTGGATGGAAGCCCTGTTCCATGGACATAACTTGTTGTCCATCAAGGTCCAGGTAAAACGAGGCTCCCCATTTTATTTGCCACAACTAGTGGAGGAGAGGAGGAGAGAACTAGTTATTCTTGTTGCCCTTGCATGTCACTTTTGTGCAGACTAATCTGCACATAAACTCAGAAGTGCAGAGTCGTCAGCACACTGCCATGTTCACAATGCCCTTTTCAGAGCACTCGATTTCCATTATCAACATCCAAAATGTCTACTGAGCAAGAAGTTCTTAAAGCTTGGACTTCACCATCACTTTTCAAATATAATTACTATATCTCTCATAATTACTAGATGAATCTTTGCTTTAAAGTTTGGCTTTTCATTATCAAATGAGCCAGATATTTTTAATGAATTCCTTTCCATTGAGCAACCATAGTACCTATCAAAAATTAAAAAAAGCAACTTCCTGTACTTTCTTATAGTTGTTTGTGCACATTTTAAACTTACACCACTAAATTATAAGTCTCTAAATTAGTAATCTCTATTAAAAATGTCACCTAATACTTGGTATATTTGAAAGAATGCATGCAACATATGTGAGTTATGAACCAGGACAATTTTAGCACTCTAAACCCAGAATCAACATGAAAAGATGACCAATTCCATTATATCCACCAGTGTCTTGTGCATGGCTAGAAAAAAAAATGGTCCCTCAAAGAAATATTCACCTCATAATCTCCAGAATTTGTGAATATTTTGTGAAAATCTGTGTGCAAGTGCGCACACACAGATGTACATGTACATATATTTATGTAATGTAACTTTCATAGACAGTAATTTAGTAAAATTATTACTGGACAGGAAATTACTTCTAGCTTTAGCTCTGCCACAAATCTTCAGTTAATCCTAGCTTCTTAAAAGTACAAGTTTCCTTTAAATGAAGAAATATGAATACATAACCTTTAAGAATCCCATGAGCCCCAAATTCCATGATTCTATGAAGACATTTTATGAGGCACCTCAAGACAGACAGACAGAGGGAGAGAAGTGGAAGTTTAATGTAAATATCAACTGAATTTGGAAACAATCTTCTTTTCTCTTTTGAAGTAAAATTCACATTCAAACAATGAAAGAAAAGTAATAAACAATTTTATTTGATTGTGTTTATTTGATATACTCAAAAAAGTAAAATGATTGTTAATGCATCATATACACATTTCACCTCTTTCTTTAATAAACTTAAATAGGGCAAATTTTATGTAACATCTTACACATTCTTGCTTATACTTAGCTCCCTTGAATCAAACAATATTTCTACCCTTAAGGAGCTCAGAAGCCAATAGGAGAGATAAACAAATGGATGTGTTACTTTCCTATTGCTGAACGCCACAGACTTAGTGATTTAATACGACACAAACTTGATGTCCTACAGTTGTGGAGGTCAGAAGCCAAAATGGGTTTCAGTGGGCTAAAATGAACTAGCAAGTTCCCATGTTTGTAATACTTGCTGGGGTGTTAAAATGGGAGTTTCTATAGAGATCCAGTGTAGTAGAAGCAATATCCCAAAGTGAAGGTGCTAGACTCCTTGCAAGACTTACACTAAAGGGAGGAGAAAGCATTTTACCCCTTAGATTCCCATATATTGTTGGTTTGTAAACTGGCCCTGTACACAGAGGGCAAGAAGAGGCCGAAGACGGAGGCAGAGCACTCCAGATTGGAAGGTCACAGGTTTAATAAGCAGGGAACCTATTTAGGAGGCTTGTCTTGGGGGCCCACAAGACCCGGAGACCCACCTTACTCTTTCAAGGCTGTGTCCTTGGGCCAGCTTCCAGTGCAGAGAGGCAAGCAGACTGCACATTCCAAGGGGAGGGGGTAAGGAGCAGCCAATTGCCTGCATCCAGCTTGTGGGTCAACCGGCAGTCAAATCCTCTTGAACTTCTCCAACATACTTACCAAAGGTCTGAAAAGGTCAGATTTTTGGAGAAACCTATTCCTGTGCTGTGAATCCCACCTCTTCCTCTCCCTGCCCATTCTTCCTCTTTCTGGGGACAGAGATCTAGGTGCTCCCCCCTCTGTTAATGCCTTAGGGAAGAACTTCAACAGGGTGACTTGGAGAGCATGATGCATATCCCCTGCCCTTTGGGAAACAGCAGCCTGGTGTCTGACTCCACCTGCAAATCTGAAGATCTAGATGTGTCCTGGGTGGTTGTTGTTTAAGCTAGGAAAGAAGTGGGTTAGACATGTGCCAAAGACACTCACCAGCTGCTTGTCTTTGACCTTTACCAGAAGGGCTGCCTGGAAACCAAAACCATCAGCAGAAAGAAGCTGAAGTTATCATCAGATAGAGATGTATGTGCCTCATCTATGGAGCTATGGATAGGGTTCTCCAAAGAATCTCATGGCTAGTTTTAAATACAATCCTGTCTAGAAAGCACTGATAATACAACAGGACAACTAGTAAGAACTTGCTCCCCTTTTTTTTCCTTCTGTGTCTCAACTCAGGTGGGATAAGAGGCCAAAGTTAGAAAGCTGGAAGAAGGGTAGAACTACTAGGTGGAGAGAGAGTGAGCCAACCTTTTTCTAAAGTGGGCTTCTGATCTGAAGCAGGTTTGACAGAGGCACAAGAAGGGAAGGCAGAAAAATTTAAAATTTAAATTTAATTTAAATTTTAAATTTTAAATCTTAAATCTTAATTTTAAATTGATTGAAATGTTATTCCTTGGAGAATAAATATTCCTTGGGAACAAAAATGAGATTGCTAGTTACATCTTGTTTGTTCAGTGTGATGGTTTCAAATGACCTTAGAATTCTGGGCAGGGAGGAGCTGAGGTGAGCAATCACCTAGTTCTCCTCCCTCCGTCATACTGCCTAGATAACCCTCAGGTCACTCCATCTGACAAAGCGCATGCACGTTCTCAGATTCTGTCAGCCTCACCTGCCTCCCAGTGTTTGATCTGGCCCTTTATGATTAATAATGAATTTGAACTTTCCTTCATGCATATGATTTCTATCTATATTTAACCTCTGTAAATTTACAGTTTTGTAAGTTCATACCTGAACTTTTCCCATTTTTCAAATAGAGTACTGTCTTTTATTTGTTGATTCTTAGTACTCTTTATATGTAAAGGTTGTTAAGTCTTTGACTATTATATAGGTTGCAAAGATTTTTCTAAATTCATTGTTTTTGATGGTTCTTTATGTGTTTTAAGGAACATAGAACTATTGAAATTTTATGTAGTTTAATCTATTAATGATTTATTATCATGATCTCTGCCTTTATTTTGAAAGCCCTTCCTCACTCAAATATTACAAAATATTTACCTGTATTTCTTCCTGGTTTTATAGTGTACTTACATCTAAGTCCTTAATTCACATGGAATTTATTTTCGTATTTGAAATGATTCCAGTATTTAAGTTTATGCTGTTTCAAATATTTAGTTATTTATCCTAATGCTATTTGGTGGATAATCCTTTGCCCACAGATCTTAAATAAACCTTTATTGTGTCCTAAAGTCTTGATATTAAAAATAGATTTTCATATTGAAAGATTTCATCATTTACTGTACATTTGCATAGCTAGAATGAACTCTGCTTGTTGGATTTTATTTGCTAATGTTTTATTTAACATTGATGTATCACAGTTTGTAAGTAAGCATGGTCTGTAGTTGTCTTTAACTTTTTTTTTTTAATGAGGGTTATTCCGTCCAATTGGCTGCATTTGAAAAGTATCCTTCTCGATGCTCTACAGTAGTTTATACAATAGAAGAACTGTCTGTCCTTTAATGATCTGATAGAACTATAATCTATAACTCTAGTAAGTGGGATGCCTTTTTCATGAATTGATCTTTACTGAATGTTAAATCTCTTAGAAGATCTATTCAGGCTTTCTATTGCTTCTAGGTTGATCATTTACACTTAAAGTCTTCCCTTTCATCCAGAATTGTCTAGAAAACTAATGTGCATCATGAACCTCTGAGAGTACTACACAAAGGGTTTTTAAACTTTTTTGACCAGGAGCATTTTGTTGTTGTTTAACTAATCCTTTTATAAGATGATTTTTCTGTTACACACTTTGAGAAATGTTAACAAAATATCTTAGAGCATTCCGTTAAATTTGTTTTCAATTCTCTCTGTATGAAGAATTGTATTCCCTTTCTTATTTGGAATATTGTATATTGCTTTTTCTTTCTTTATTTTATACACTTAGCTTTAATCCAGGGATTAGCTTTTCAAAATGTATGTTAATTCTCTTTTTCTAGAATTGTTTTTCTTTTTTTCCCCCCCTTAATACAAAAGAAGTTTCAATCAGGAAGCCACTAAGAATCTGTTTCAGAAAACCTAAATGGCTGTACTTTTTAAGTATTTAAAGTGAACACAAAATGAAAGGAAGCTAGAAGAATGAACAGGAAGAATACATTAATGGGAAACATTAAAAGGAGAGAGAAGGGAGGAAACCAACACTTGCAAAAGGTAATAGATGAAATAGATTTTTCCAGATATTTTTTCTAGTTTTATTGAGATATAATTGACATACATCACTGTATAAATTGCAGGTGTACAGCATAAAGGTTTGACTTACATATATTATGAAATAATCACCACAAGGAATTTAGTTAACAACCATCATTTCACAAACACAATAAAAATAATTGGAAAAAAAGAAAAAATTTTCAGTATCTTAATGAAGGGCTAATATTATTTACCTTCCATCAGCTAGTCCTCTAAGCATGTTATAACATCTGAATTTCAGCTTCCTCACCTGTCAAATGGACATTATTATATCTGCCAAGTAAGGTTTGGGTGAAAAGTAGAGCTATTGAGTTACCAGTCACAGTTTTCCCCAATAGCTATGGACTCTTAGTGCCTCTATAAAATTTAAAGGGATATTTGGGGCTTGCAGAATCTTAAGCAATTTCACATGATATGCCACAGCATATGAATTTTTTAACCTGTAGATATATCTGAATTGTGAAGCAAATTCTTACAAAAATCACAAAAAGATTTTGTGATCCCTGCATTATAATAAACTATTTAATTGATTTCAAAATACATTTTTTTTTACATTTTCTTGTCTCCATATTCAGAATGCTTCTTACAGTTGATGATGTTTTACAATTGTGGTTGACATTGTTTTTCTTTCCTAGGAATGCATAATATAATGCATAATGAGGGGTACATTTTACAGATGAGGACATCTTAGATTCAACAAAATACTGTAAGATCTTCAAATTTAATGTCCTCTTTCTAGTAAAATCTACATGTCTTAGTGAATTACTATAATCATTAGCAGAGGAAGTAAGTTCTGATAATTGTCTTGTCCAGTGGCCTTGTGTGCCTCTGACTCACCTCCAGGACACTCCTGCTATTCCAGGTACCAGGTGCATATACACACAAACACATACAAAACCTTTAGAGGATTACATACACTAAATGAGACCTTACACCTCACAAATAGCTCAGGTCCCTAATAAGGAGCCCATAAAAAATGTAAACCTCAGGGAATAGTACACCAAAGCAATAAACCAAAACAATAGGAGTCCTATGCAGACATCAAAGTTTTCAACTCCTAGTTGAAACAGTGCCAAGTTCCTGGTTCAGACTTAAAGGCACAGATTTTTTAAAGACATTTTTTAGAGTAATTTGAGGTTTACAGCAAAATTGAAAGGAGAGAGAAATTTCCCATATGCTCCCTATCCACACATAGCCTTTTACACTGCCAAGCCTCTCAACCAGAGTGATACATTTATTACAATTGATGAACATACACTGACACATTATAATCACCCAAAGTCCGTAGTTTGTATTAGGATTCAGTCTTGGTGTTGTATCTTCTGTGGGTTGAGACAAAATATAATGACATGTACCTACCAGCATAGTATAATACAGAGTACTTTCGTTGCCCTAAAAATCCTCTGAAGGCACAGATTTTAAAATGTTCAGACAGGGACCCAGCTCCACTCCACTTTAATTGTTGCATTCCCTTTAAGATCTCCCTAACACTAAGAACACAAGCTGTTGGGTCAGTACACTGGCCACAGGATCAGCCTACAGCATGAGGCAAGCAAGGATTACTCTATTGTTTCCCTTGCTCCACCTTAATACACTGGAGGTGTTAGAAATCTTGATGGAAGTAGAAGAGGAAGTGTTCCTTGAAGAGCACCTACATGTCCATTGTGATAAACCAAGGAAGGGGGTCCCACCCCCTCTGCATGCAGACCTCTAAAGCCACTGCTAAAATAGGGAAAGAGACAGCACCTTTGTCCTGTTATTTTGGGATCTAGGGCTTGGGAAACAAGTTTAAAGAAGACCCCAGAAGTACAAATATTAATGTAAAAGTAAATATGTAAAGACAGATGGATTTCTGTTCAGTGAGTCAAATAATAGATGAACAGAAAAATGAAAGACTGACAGAGATATTTACAACGGCACAACTAACAAACTAAATAAGTGAAGAAATGGGTACTTTAGGCACTATTGATCGGAGTACATAGCCTATTCTAGAATAATCTGGCAGCGTATGGTAAAATTGAGCAACTGCATGACCTTTGACTGAAAGATCTCAGTCCTAGAAATATATCTCAAAAAGATTCTCACACAATTCCCTAATAGAAAGAGCCAGTGCTGTTGTTTGTAACAGTGGGAAATTTGAAGAAATTATCTGTCTCTGAGGGGAAAAGTGAATATTGTGGCATTCTATGGGGCAATAAGAGGAAACAGAGTGCGTGTACATACTGGAACATGCTGTATTCTCTTAAGCAGGGCTGGCTTGATGGTTGGGGGATGTGGGCGACAGCACTGGGCCCTGTGCTGAAAGGAACCTCACACTTTACTACTCGGCCGTCACCATCTTGAAATTCTTAATCACTCTTAAACAAAGGGCCCTGCATGTTCATTCTGCACTGGCTCTCACTTATTATGTGGTCAGTCCTGTTCACAAACATAGTGTAGAGTAAGAAAAGTAGGAAATAGAATGAGATTTATTATGATACCATATGAAAAGTCTATTTAATATACTTTACAGTATTACAATGTTTTAGGATAAATGGAGATTGAATGTGTGGGAGTGGAAATTAGAGACAAAAGTTAAATTAAATAAAATAAGAATAAAAAAGCACTATAAAAGTGTCAAACTGCAATGATTTGGATTTCCTTTGGGTGAAGGATACACTGCAAAAAGCTTTTGGTGAAGTAGTTCACGATCAACTATGCAATACTTGAAAACTCTTCTTGTCCATTTCTTTTGCCCAAAAATATCTGATTTTCCAGCACAGACTGGATTTAAGTTATTTATAAATTTCCAACACACAATCTATCTTTCCAATCGGTTTTATTTTTCTTTTGGAGACTCAAAGTGGCATACTAATAGAATATATTACTTTGTAAGTGGAACAACCTGTTAAAAAGACAGTAATAAAGTAAAGTGAATAAATCTATAAGAATGTTTAATTAGAGACTTCTGGGAAGATGGCAGTGTGAGCAAGGCGGCAGAAATCTCCTCCCAAAACTATATAAATGTACGAAAATACAGCAAATACAACTATTCCTAAAAGAGAAACCAGAGCACACAGGAAAGTGCACAGCGTGCAGCCACACCTGGGAGGACTCAGCACCCCGTGAGGCGGGTAAGATATGGAGCCACGACCCGGTGGCACCCGAGCACTCACCCACCCCAGCACACCAGTGGGAGGAGAGGATTCGGAGCCGGGAGGGAGTGGAAGAGCAGGTCCGCGAAAAAACCAGCCCCGGTGGTCTGCGCCGGGAGTGCTGACACACCTCGCATGGTGCATCGGATATTGGAGAGGCAGGGAACCGTGCAGCCAGCGCCCAGGGACAAGAGAAAAGCACACGCCGTTTGTAGCAGTCTCGGAGAGGCGGGGGGCCCAGCAAAGGAACACCATTGCCCCAGCGAGCTCAGCCCTGCAGGCTGGAAGTCCTGGGGAACTTCGGTCTCCTTTGCTGGTGATGGAGAGAAGGGAGCAGACACGCTGGAACTTTATACAGAAAACAATAGGCTCCCATTAGTTCCCGCCCCAGCCAAAAAGCGGCATGGCCGTGACTGTGGATTAGTGGAGCAACAGGGACACCTACAGAACGCTTAGAGAATCCACTCCAGGTGGGCTTTTTTTTTTTTTTTGCTCGTCTGTTTTATTTCTTGCTCTTTTTATTTTTTTGCTTTTTGCTCGTCTGTTTTATTTCTTGCCTTTTTTTTTCTTTTTTCACCTTCCTTTCCTTTAATTTCTTTCTTTCTTCTTTCTCTCTTTTCTTTCTCTTCCTTCTTTTTTCTTGGCTTGATTGTTTTTTGGTGGTTCTTTTTTTTTTCTTTTCCGTTTAAACCTTAAAGAGCCCAACAGACATACATGGCACCTACCAGCGACCACTCCTATCAACATGACAAGACAGAAGAACATGATACAGACAAAAATCACCAAGATTCAGACCCCCTCTGAGAAGGAACCTGAAGGGATGGAAATGCAGCATCTTCCTGAAAAAGAATTCAGAATAAAAGTCATAACCATGCTGATGGATCTACAGAGAAATATGCAAGAGCTGAGGGAGGAAGTGAGGGAAGTCAGGAAAGATAATGCAGAAATGGGACAAGCCATCGACGGGCTCAGCATCAGACTGGACGTGATGCAAGAGACTGTTAATGGAATAGAAATCAGAGAACAGGAACACAGAGCAACTGAGGCAGAGAGAGATAAAAGGATCTCTAGGAATGAAAGAATATTAAGAGAACTGTGTGACCAATCCAAACAGAACAATATTCACATTATAGGAGTACCAGAGGAAGAAGAGAGAGAAAAAGGGATAGAAAGTGCCTTTGAAGAAATAATTGCTGAAAACTTCCCCATGCTGGGGAAGGAAATAGTCTCGCAGTCCACGGAACCCCACAGATCTCCAAACACAAAGGACCCCAGGAAGACAACAGCAAGACACATAATAATTAAAATGGCAAAGATCAAAGATAAAGACAGAGTATTAAAGGCAGCTAGAGAAAGAAAAAAAGATCACCTACAAAGGAAAACCCATCAGACTTCTCAACAGAAACCTTACAGGCTAGAAGAGAATGGCATGATATATTTAACGCAATGAAACAGAAGGGCCTCAAACCAAGAATACTGTATCCAGCACGATTATCATTTAAATATGACGGAGGGATTAAACAATTTCCAGACAAGCAAAAGCTGAGAGAATTTGCCTCCCATAAACCACCTCTACAGGACATCTTAAAAGAACTGCCATAGAGGGAAGCACTCTTAAGGCTAAAAAGATGTCACCAGAGAAAATAAAATCATAGCAAAGAAAGCAGACCATCCAAACACTAACTAAAGGCAAAGAATACAACACCTAGTATATAAAGAATGGAGGAGGAAGAATAAGAAGGGAGAGAAATAAAGAAACATCAGACAGTGTTTACAATAACTTAACAAGAAAGTTAAGTTAGATTGTTAGATAGTAAAGAATCAACCCTTGAAACTTTGGTAACCATGAATCTAAAGACAGCAATGGCAATAAGTACATATCTATCGATAATCACCCTAAATGTAAATGGACTGAATGCACCAATCAAAAGACACAGAGTAACAGAATGGATAAAAAAGCAAGACCCATCTATATGCTGCCTACAAGAAACTCACCTTAAACGCAAAGATATCCCCAGATTAAAAGTGAAAGGATGGAAAAAGATATTTCATGCAAACAACAAGGAGAAAAAAGCAGGTGTTGCAGTACTTGTATCAGACAAAAGAGACTTCAAAATGAAGAAAGTAGCAAGAGATAAAGAAGGACATTACATAATGATAAAGGGGTCAGTTCAACAAGAGGATATAACCATTTAAAATATATATGCACCCAACACAGGAGCGCCGGCATTTCTGAAACAAATACTAACAGAATTAAAGGAGGAAATAGACAGCAATGCATTCATTTTAGATGACTTCAACACACCACTCACTTCAAAGGACAGATCAACCAGACAGAAAATAAATAAAGACACAGAGGCAGTGAACAAGACACTAGAACAGATGGACCTAACAGACATCTACAGAACTCTACACCCAAAAGCAACAGGATACACATTCTTCTCAAGTGCACATGGAACATTTTCCAGAATAGACCACATACTAGGCCACAAAAAGAACCTCAGTAAAATCGAAAATATTGAAATTCTACCAACCAACTTCTCAGATCATAAAGGTATTAAACTAGAGTTAAACTTTAGTTTTAACTAAACTAAGAAAACAAAAAGGCTCACAAATACATGGAGACTTAACAACATTCTCCTAATTAATCAATGGGTCAATGACCAAATCAAAACAGAAATCAAAGAGTATATGGAGACAAATGACAACAACACAAAGAAACAGCTTCTATGGGACACAGCAAAGGCAGTTCTAACAGGAGAGTATATTGCAATCCAGGCCTATCTAAAGAAAAAAGAACACTCCCAAATGAATAATCTAAAGACACAATTATTGAAATTGGAAAAAGAAGAACAAATGAGACCCAAAGTCACCAGAAGGCGGGACATAATAAAGTTCAGAGAAGAAATAAATAAAATCGAGAAGAACAAAACAATAGAAAAGAGCAATGAAACCAAGAGTTGGTTCTTTGAAAAAATAAATGAAATAGATAAACCCCTAGCCAGACTCATTAAGAGAAAAAGAGAATCTACACACATAAACAGAATTAGAAATGAGAAAGGAAAAATCAGGACAGATCCCACAGAAATAAAAAGAATTATAAGAGAATACTATGAGAATCTATATGCTAGCAAGCTGTAAAACCTAGAAGAACTGGATAACTTCTTAGAAAAATACAACCTTCCAAAACTGACCAAACAAGAAACAGAAAAACTAAACAGACCAATCACCAGCAATGAAATTGAAGCGGTAATCAAAAAACTACCCAAGAACAAAACTCCCGGACCAGATGGATTCACCTCTGAGATCTACCAGACATATAGAGAAGAAATAACACCCATTCTCCTTAAAGTTTTCCAAAAAATAGAAGAGGAGGGAATACGCCCAAACTCATTCTATGAAGCTAGCATCACTCTAATACCAAAACCGGGCAAAGACCTCACCAAAAAAGAAAACTACAGATCAGTATCCCTGATGAACGTGGATGCAAAAATACTCAACAAAATATTAGCAAACCGAATTCAAAAATACATCAAAAGGATCATACACCATGATCAAGTGGGATTCATCCCAGGGATGCAAGGATGGTACAACATTCAAAAATCCATCAACATCATCCACCACATCAATAAAAAGAAGAATAAAAACCAATGATCATCTCCATAGATGCTGAAAAAGCATTTGACAAAATTCAGCATCCATTCATGATTAAAACTCTCAACAAAATGGGTATAGAGGGAAAGTACCTCCACATCATAAAGGCCATATATGACAAACCCACAGCTAACATCATACTTAATGGCGAGGAGCTGAAACCTTTTCATCTAAGATCGGGAACAAGACAGGGATGCCCACTCTCTCCACTGTTATTCAACACAGTATTGGAGGTCCTAGGCACGGCAGTCAGACAAAACAAAGACATACAAGGCATCCAGGTTGGTAAAGAAGAAGTCAAATTGTCACTATTTGCAGATGACATGATATTGTACATAAAAACCCTAAAGACTCCACTCCAAAACTACTAGAACTAATATCTGAATTCAGCAAAGTTGTAGAATACAAAATTAACACACAGAAATCTGTTGCTTTGCTGTACATTAATGATGAACTAACAGAAAGAGAAATCAGAAAAACAATTCCATTCACAATTGCATCAAAAAGAATAAAATACCTACAAATAAACCTAACGAAGGAAGTGAAAGACCTGTACTCTGAAAACTACCAGACATTCCTAAGAGAAATTAAAGAGGATACTAACAAATGGAAATGCATCCCATGCTGTTGGCTAGGAAGAATAAATATTGTCAAAATGGCTATATTACCCAAAGCAATCTACAGATTCAATGCAATCCCTATCAAACTACCAACAGCTTTCTTCAATAAACTCGAACAAATAATTCTAAAATTCATATGGCACCACAAAAGACCCCAAATAGCCAAAGCAATCCTGAGAAGGAGTAATAAAACAGGGTGAATTACGCTCCCAGACTTCAAGCTCTACTACAAAGCCACAATAATCAAGACAATTTGGTATTGGCACCAAAACAGACCCACAGACCAGTGGAACAGAATTGAAAAATCCAAACATCAACCCAAACATATACAGTCAATTAATATTTGATAAGGGAGCCTTGGATATACATTGGGGAGATGCCGGCCTCTTCAGCAGCTGCTGTTGGAAAAACTGGACAGCTACATGTAAGAGAATGAAACTGGACTACTGTCTAACCCTATACACAAAGGTAAACTCAAGGTGGATCAAAGACCTGAATGTAAGTCATGAAACCATAAAACTCTTAGAAAAAAATATAGGCAAAAATCTCTTGGACATAAACATGAGCAACGTCTTTATGTACATATCTCCCCGGGCAAGGGAAACAAAAGCAAAAATGAACATGTGGGACTATATGAAGCTGAAAATCTTCTGTACAGCCAAGGACACCATCAGTAGAACAAAAAGACTTCCTACAGTATGGGAGAATATATTCATAAATGACATAGCTGATAAGGGGTTGACATCCAAAATATATAAAGAACTCACGCACCTCAACAAACAAAAAGCAAATAATCCAATTAAGAAATGGGCAGAGGACATGAATAGACACTTCTCCAAAGAAGAAATTCAGATGGCCAACAGGCACATGAAAAGATGCTCCACATCGCTAATCATCAGAGAAATGCAGATTAAAACCACAATGAGATATCACCTCACACCAGTGAGGATGGCCAACATCCAAAACACAAACAACAACAAATGTTGGCGAGGATGTGGAGAAAAGGGAACCCTCCTACACTGCTGGTGGGACTGCAAATTAGTTCAACCATTGTGGGATGGAAAGCAGTATGGAGGTTCCTCAAAAAACTCAAAATAGAAATACCATTTGACCCAGGAATTCCACTCCTAGGAATTTACCCTAAGAATGCAGCAGCTCAGTTTGAAAAAGACAGATGCACCCCTATGTTTATTGCAGCACTATTTACAATAGCCAAGAAATGGAAGCAACCTAAGTGTCCATCAGTAGATGAATGGATAAAGAAGATGTGGTACATATACACAATGGAATATTATACAGCCATAAGAAGAAAACAAATCCTACCATTTGCAACAACATGGATGGAGCTAGAGGGTATTATGCTTAGTGAAATAAGCCAAGCTGAAAAAGACAAGTACCAAATGATTTCATTCATATGTGGAGTATAAGAATTGAGAAAAAAACTGAAGGAACAAAACAGCAGGAGACTCACAGAACCCAAGAACGGACTAATAGTTACCAAAGGGAAAGGGACTGGGGAGGATGGGTGGGAAGGGAGGGGCAAGGGGGAAAAGGGGACATTACGATTAGCAGATGTAATGTTAGTGGGGCACGGGGAGGGCTGTACAACCCAGAGAGGACAAGTAGTGACTCTGTGGCATCTTGCTATGCTGATGGACAGTGACTGTAATGGGGTTGGGGGGGCAGAACCTGATGTAGGCGGTAGTGTAATCACCATAATATTACTCGTTTAACTGTAGATTAATAATATCAGAATAAACTTTAAAAAAAAAGAATGTTTAATTAAACTGCTGAAACTGTGGCCAGACCCCTGTATCTGGGGAGGTCTCTCTCCATGTACTAGCTGAAACCTCAGTGGACAGGGTAGGGTTTTTGACTCTGATCACACTGATGGAGAAAGAAATTCATGAACAGGTCAGGTGAGTGTACGTAAAGAAGGAATTCATTAAAGCGAGAGTTGTAGTAAATGGCAGCAGCCACACAGGCAGCAGAGAGCAAGGAAGGACAGAGGGAGCAAAGGGAAGCTCACTGAACTCCTGCTCAGCATAAGGCAGATCCCTCGCCAACTCCTGAAGCCAAGGTCACGTGGCATCCAGTGTCTGCGTGAATCTGCCTGTCATGGGAATTGAGTCCCTATCACCCCAGGATTTGGGGAAGCCACAGAGCACTGGATGGAGTGAGATTATATTCTGAGAATTTCCCCAAAGCAAAGAAAGGAGATTTTTCAGGCAGGCTACTAAAGAGCATGATTGTACAGCTGCCGGCCCATCCGGGTCACCCAGGTGGCAGGAACTTGCAAGTCCAAATCAGAGATCTCAGTAGCCTTTCCCTACTTGCCTGAAGTAGAAGAGAGAAAATGTGCTTAAGTCTAGAAAACTGAATGCTATCTCCAGTAAGAGATATTATGTCATTTTCCAGTCAGTCCTCTATATATTCTATTAAGATAAACTTAACACAAGGGATTTATTGATCCTGCTCTTCTCCAAGATACTGGTTACCCTCAACAGTAGAAATATATTGTTTAGAACTGATTGCCCTGACTCAAGATAAGCTAATCACCAAAAAATGTTAGGAATCTTGCCTCCTAAGTCCCTGCTTTTTAAAATGAGATCTTAGCCTTAAGATGGAGTCACTCCTGTTCTTACACTATGCTATTTATTTTATTTTATTTTTATTTCATTTTATTTTATTTTATTTTGGTATCTTTAATGTACAATCACTTGAGCATTATGGTTACTAGACCCCTATTATCAAGTCCCCCACACATACCCCATTACAGTCACTCTCCATCAGGGTAGTGAGATGCTATAGAATCATTACTTGTCTTCTCTGTAAATACGGCCTTTCCCGTGTCCCCCCCACTGATACATTATGTGTGCTAGTTGTAATGCCCCTTTTCCTCCCTTATCCCTCCCTTCCCACCCATCCTCCCCAGTCTGCTGCTGTTTTGTTCCTTCAGTTTTTCCTTTGTTCTTATACTCCACAGATGAGTGAAATCATTTGATACTTGTCTTTCTCCACCTGGCTGATTTAACTGAGCATAATACCCACTAGCTCCATCCATGTTGTTGCAAATGGTAGGATTTGTTTTCTTCTTATGGCTGAATAATATTCCATTATATATATGTACCACATTTCTTTATCCATTCATCTACTGATGGACACTTAGGTTGCTTCCATTTCTTGGCTATTGTAAATAGTGCTGAGATAAACATAGGGGTGCATAAGTCTTTTTCAAACTGGGCTGTTACATTCTTAGGGTAAATTCCTAGGAGTGGAATTCCTGGGTCAAATGGTATTTTTATTTTGAGTTTTTTGAGGAACCTCCATATTGCTTTCCACAATGGCTGAACTAGTATTACATTCCCACCAGCAGTGTAGAAGGGTTCCCCTTTCTCCACATCCTCACCAACATTTGTTGTTTGTCTTTTGGATGGCGGCCATCCTCACTGGTGTGAGGTGATATCTCATTGTGGTTTTAATTTGCATTTCTCTGATGATTAGCAATGTGGTGTATCTTTTAATGTGCACTTTGGCCATCTGAATTTCTTCTTTGGAGAAGTGTCTATTCAGATCCTCTGCCCATTTTTTAATTGGATTATTTGCTTTTTGTTTGCTGAGGTGCATGAGTTCTTTATATATTTTGAATGCCAACTCCTTATCGGATGTGTCATTTATGAATATTTTCTCCCATACTCTAGGATGTCCTTTTGTTCTACTGATGGTGTCCTTTGCTGTACAGAAGCTTTTCAGCTTGGTACAGTCCCACTTGTTCATTTTTACTTTTGTTTCCCTTGCCTGGGGAGATATGTTCATGAAGAAGTTGCTCATGTTTACGTCCAAGAGATTTTTGCCTATGTTTTTTTCAACGAGTTTTATGGTTTCATGACTTACATTCAGGTCTTTGATCCATTTTGAGTTTACTTTGTGTATGGGGTTAGACAGTAGTCCAGTTTCATTCTCTTACATATAGCTGTCCAGTTTTGCCAACACCAGCTGTTGAAGAGGCTGTCATTTCCCCATTATATATCCATGGCTCCTTTATCATTTATTAATTGACCATATATGCTCTGGTTTGTATCTGGGCTCTGTATTCTGTTCCACTGCTCTGTGGGTCTGTTCTGTGCCAGTACCAAATTGTCTTGATTACTGTGGCTTTGTAGTAGAGCTTGAAATCAGGGAGCATAATTCCCCCTGCTTTATTCTTCCTTCTCAGGATTGCTTTGGCTATTCAGGATCTTTTGTCATTCCATATGAATTTTAGAACTATTTTCTCTAGTTCATTGAAGAATGCTGTTGGTGTTTTGATAGGGATTGCATTGCATCTGTAGATTGCTTTAGGCATGATGGCCATTTTAACAATATTAATTCTTCCTAGCCAAGCATGGGATAAATTTCCATTTATTAGTGTCCTCTTTAATTTCTCTCTTGTAGTTTTCAGGGTGTAGGTCATTCTCTTCCTTGGTTAGGTTTATTCCTAGGTATTTTATTCTTTTTGATGCAATTGTGAATGGAATTGTTTTCCTGATTTCTCTTTCTGCTAGTTCACCATTAGTGTATAGGAATGCAAGAGTTCTGTGTATTAATTTTGTATCCTGCAACTTTGCTGAATTCAGATATTAGATCTAGTAGTTTTGGAGTGGGTACTTTACGGTTTTTTATGTACACTATCAGGTAATCTGCAAACAGAGACAGCTTGATTTCTTCCTTACCAATCTGGATGCCTTTTATTTCTTTGTGTTGTCCGACCGCCATGGCTAGGACCTCCAGAACTATGTTGAATAAAATTGGGGAGAGTGGGAATCCTTGTCTTGTTCCTGATCTTAAAGGAAAAGCTTTCAGCTTCTCACTGTTACGTATAATGTTGGCTGTGGGTTTGTCATATATGGCCTTTAATATGCTGAGGTACTTGCCCTCTATACCCTTTTTGTTGAGAGTTTTTGTCATGAATGGATGTTGAATTTTGTCAAATGCTTGTTCAGCATCTACGGAGATATCACATGGTTTTTGTACTTCTTTTTGTTGATGTAGTGGATAATGTTGATGGATTTTCGAATGTTCTACCAGCCTTGCATCCTTGGAATGAATCCCACTTGATCATGATGGATGATCTTTTTGATGTATTTTTTAATTCGGTTTGCTAATATTTTGTTGAGTATTTTTGTGTCTATGTTCATCAGGGATATTGGTCTGTAATTTTGTTTTTTGTGGTGTATTTGCCTGGTTTTGGTATTAGAGGGATGTTTGTCTTGTAGAATGAGTTTGGGAGTATTCCTTCCTCTTCTACTTTTTCGAAAACTTTAATGAGGATGGTTATTAGGTCTTCACTAAATGTTTGATAAAATTCAGCAGAGAAGCCATCTTGTCCAGGGGTTTGATCTTAGGTAGTTTTTGATTACCAGTTCAATTTCGTTGCTGGTAATTGGTCTGTTCAGATTTTCTGTTTCTTCCTGGGTCAGCCTTGGAAGGTTGTATTTTTCTAGAAAGTTGTACATTTCTTCTAGTTTATCCAGTTTCTTAGCATATAATTTTTCATAGTATTCTCTCATAATTCTTTATATTTCTGTGGTGTCCATAGTGATTTTTCCTTTCTCATTTCTGATTCTGTTTATGTGTGTAGACTCTCTTTTTTTCTTGATAAGTCAGGCTAGGGTTTTATGTATTTTGTTTATTTTCTCAAAGATCCAGCACCTGCTTTCATTGATTCTTTCTTTGTTTTATTCTTCTCAATTTTATTTATTTCTTCTTTAATCTTTATTATGTCCCTCCTTCTACTGACTTTGGGCCTCATTTGTTCTTCCTCTTCTAGTTTCATTAATTGTGAGTTTAGACTGTTCATTTGGGATTGTTCTTCTTTCGTGAGGTACCCCTGCATTGCAATATACTTCCCTCTTAGCACGGCCTCCGCCGCATCCAACAGATTTTGTGGTGTTGAATTATTGTTGTCATTTGTCTCCATTTATTGCTTGATCTCTGTTTTTATTTGGTCATTGATCCATTGATTATTTAGGGGCATGTCATTAAGCCTCCATGTGTTTGTGGGCTTTTTCATTTTCTTTGTGTAATTTATTTCTAGTTTCATACCTTTGTGATCTGAGAAGCTGGTTGGTACAATTTCAGTCTTTTTTAATTTACTGTGGTTCTTTTTGTGGCCTAGTATGTGATCTAGTCTTGAAAATGTTCCATGTGCCCTTGACAAGAATGTGTATCCTGTTGCTTTTGGATGGAGTGTTCTGTAGATGTCTGTTAGGTCCATCTGTTCTAATATGTTGTTTAGTGCCTCTGTCTCCTTACTTATTTTCTTTCTGGTTGGTCTGTCCTTTGGAGTGAGTAGTGTGTTGAAATCTCCTAAAATGAATGCATTGCATGCTATTTCCCCCTTTAATTCTGTTGGTATTTTTTCACATATGTAGGTGATCCTGTGTTGGGTGCATAGATATTTATAATAGTTATATCCTCTTGTTGGGCTGACCCATTTATAATTATGTAATGTCCTTCTTTGTCTCTTGTGACTTTGTTCTGACGTCTATTTTTTCTGATACAAGTACTGCAACTCCTGCTTTTTTGTCACTATTAGTTGCATGAAATATCTTTTTCCATCCGTTTACTTTCAGTCTGTGTATGTCTTTGCGTTTGAAGTGAGTCTCTTGTAGGCAGCATATAGATCGTTCTTGTTTTTTAATCCATTCAGTAACTCTATGTTTTTTGATTGGTGCATTCAGACCATTTACATTTAGGGTGATTATCGATAGGTATGTACTTATTGCCATTGCAGGCTTTAGATTCATGGTTACCAAAGGTTCAAGGGTAATTCCCTTACTATCTAACAGTCTAATTTAACTCACTTCATATGCTATTACAAACACAACCTAAAGGTTCTTTTTTTTTTTCTCCTTTTTCTTCCTCCTCCATTATTTGTACATTATGAATCATATTCTGTACTCTTTGTCTATCCCTTGGGTGATATCTATTTAGCTTTAGGTGTACTTCCATCTATAGGAGTCCCTCCAAAATGCACTGTAGAGGTGGTTTGTGGGAGGTGTATTCTCTCAGCTTTTGCTTATCTGAAAGTTGTTTAATCCCTCCTTCAAATTTAAAGGATAACCTTGCCCGGTAGAGTATTCTTGGTTCAAGGCCCGTCTGCTTCTTGCATTAAATATATCATGCCACTCCCTTCTGACCTGTAAGGTTTCTGTTGAGAAGTCTGATAATAGCCTGATAGGTTTTCCTTTGTATGTGATCTTTTTTCTCTCTAGCTGCTTTAAAAGTCAGTCTTTATCCTTGATCTTTGCCATTTTAATTAATATATGTCTTGATGTTGTCTTTCTTGGGTCCCTTGTGTTGGGATATCTGTGCACTTCCATGGCTTGAGAGACTATCTCCTTCCCCAGATTGGGGAAGTTTTAAGCAATTACCTCCTCAATAACACTTTCTAGCCCTTTTTCTCTCTTCTTCTTCTTCTGGTACCCCTATAATGCTAATATTGTTCCATTTGGATTGGTCACACAGTTCTCTCTATATTCTTTCATTCTTAGAGATTCTTTTTTCTCTCTGTGCCTCAGCTTCTTTACATTCCTCTTCTCTAATTTCTATTCCATTTACCGTGTCTTCTACTACACCTAATCTGCTTTTAAATCCCTCCATTGTATGTTTCATTTCAGATATGGAATTTCTTAATGATTGAATCTCTGACTTAAATTTATTCCTGAGTTCTTGAATATTTTTCTGTACCTCCATAAGCATGTTTATAATTTTTATTTTGAGCTTTCTTTTAGGAAGATTGGTGAGTTTAGTTTCATTTGACCCTTTTTCTGTGGTTTGTGAGATTTTGGTCTGAACCATATTCTTTTGATGTTTCATATTTCTGTGTGGTGCCCACTAGTGTGCAGAAACTCCAGTCTCTGGAGCTGCTCAGCCCCTAGAGTGAGGTTTGGGTTGTAGGGGAGCAGAGCTGGTGCCTGGGGGAGGAAAGATCTGTTTCCTGATTCCCGTCTGCAGTGCCTGTCTCCAGTGTCAGAGCCAATGGGCCAGGCACACACGTGTAAGCCTCTGTGCTTTGCGTCTCTAGCTGTTGTAGGCAGGGCCTTCCTCTGGCTGGCCTGATGCCAGCGCAGTTACTGCTGGTTTGTGAGCCATTCCCTGCAGGCCAGTAGGAAGGCTTAGCACGCTGTGTGTCACATTAGGGGGCCTCGGAGCTGAGTAGGCAGCCAGGGGGATGCAGCACCTGAAGCTCCTCAAAGTTCCCAACCAGCTGAGCAGAGCACACCCAGACAACCTTGTCCAGCTCTCCCTTCTCCCACGCAGCAGGCTCCATGCAAACCCCGCCCCTTCAGCAGCCCTATTGCTGCTAAGAAGCCTCTCAGACCGCCCGCCCTTCCTCTGACACAGAGAGGCCGGGTGTGGATCCCGTCCTCCACAAACATCAGGAATGTCAGTCTCCCAGGCCCTCCGCCCATCCGACCTCCCCAATGTCCAGAGCACCACACAGTATAGGCTTCCGCTCACAAAGCAGATCTCCAGGACTAGGTGTTCAGCAGTCCCAGGATTCCACCCCCCTCTCTGCTCTGTTTCTCTTCCTCTCACCATGAGCTGGGGTGGGGGAAGGGCTTGGGTCCCGCCAGATTAAGGCTTTTGTACATTACCCTGTTTCATGAGGTCTGCTCTGTTTGTGAGGTCTTTATGCAGTCTGGTTCAGCCTTCTTTCTTCTTTCTGTTTTAGGGTTAGTTGTGTGAATTAGCTATATTTTTGTACTATTTGTGGTTTGGGGAGGAGTTCTCTGTTTCGCCTCTCATGCCACCATCTTGAATCCCCTACACTATACTATTTATATCTCATCACTTTTCGCCATAGGCAGGAAAAATTAATCATGATGCTTATCCCATGTCCCTGCTCTACCTCAAAACTATTATAGTAACAGAAGCAAAACCAATTCCAACTCTAATATTAAATCAAATGACTCAAAGTGATACAATCTAAAGAAATTGAAGGTATTTAAATCAACCTCATGGCACTAAGTCCTGGTTGCCTGACTAAAATGCAAATTATGATACAAATATGTTTAACAGCCATCTTTAATGATCTAAGTGGATGTAGATTAAACCAATAATGAAAATTCAGGAACTATTCAGTATATACGCTTTCTCCTCTTCAGATGACTTTTAAGCATGTAAAATATTTGTTTAGGGATCATTTTAGAAGTTTAGTTGGTTTAATTTTGTCTAATTCGATCTGCACCTTTTAATTATAAAAATAGAAAATAAGAATCTATGCAGTTCTGAAATTCCTTTCGGGTTACCTAACACCAAAACTCCACCCAGTGCAGATCCAGGAGCTGCTTATGTAGTAGGAAAGAGATTGGTTAGAGAGAAGGAAAAAGCCTGTTTTTTACCTTTAGTTGGCTGGAGATATTGAATGAGATGTTGTGTTTCTAGACTTCAGTTGAAAGAAATGGATACATTTTGTGAAATTCCTGCCAGTTCTGATACCCAATTTACATAACAACATAGAGGAAATTTAGGAAAGACAAAGCAGTAATTTGGAATGAACAACATTACAGATGTTGCAGCTAGATGATGCAGAATGATTAAGCGTTTTATAGAGATGTTTATATGACTGGGTCATCGCATCCATCCTTGAGTGAAAATTATTTTAGGAATGAAGAGTCAATATTTGGCTGAGAAGCTTCTGGTCCATCTAACTCTTGAGGCACAAAACTCTGGGACTGGCTTAACAGGAGCAAGAATTTTAGTCCATTAACACTTTTCTCATCACTGGCTAAAATCTCACCTAACAGGTTGCCTGGGTGGCAACTTTTGTATTTGAAGCTATGATTAAGCTGTCTTCAGTTGAGAAATTTCTGGTTGCAACATCTTCTGGGGTTTTGAACAGAGTGTATTCCACTGACAGCTGCTTCTAGAAAGAATCAATCTGAAGTTCCCAGGACTTGAAGACAGACCCCCAGAGACCTCAGAGATTGGTAATGGCTACTGATGTGTTTGCAGATCCTGGCTTATGGTATTTCAATAAGACATGGGAAATGTTTGGAGGTACAGAACTCTATATGCTGGTGAGGAACACTGTGTTTTGATTCTGTGAAGTGAAGCAACAGAGAGCAAGTATAATGTGGCCAGTCCAGATAAAGAAGATATATTGCAGTTTCCTAGGCATGCTGCAATGTTTTCCCTTTCAGAAAGCATTAGCATTTAGCAAGCAGACATTACTATATTTGAATCTCAGTAAGAGGAGTTATAAATCTATACCGGGGAAAGGCAAGTGACAGATTTTATGGATTTAAAAGACGTTTCTTTTGGGTTGTGTATCTAGTGGCTTGGGAAATTATGTTTGAATAATGTTTAAAAACTAGCATTTTCAGAAGAGCACCTTGTGGTCTTATTCAAATGGCTTAGAGCAGGAATATTACTTCTTATGAGCAGGGTTATCTGCAGGGAAACATGGGCCAAGTGGTGAGCAGGAATCACTGTACTGGCATTCCTGAATATGGAAATTTTACACATTCTCCTAATAGTTTGTACAGGACATGCCATTCTCTGTTTCTGCTGCTTTGTAATGAAAAGCCATACTGGGTGAGGAGTGGGAAAGTGGTTCATACTAATGTGGATTCTACATAGAGTAACATGTTTCTCTAACCCTCATAATTGGAGACCTACATTCAAGACTGGGGATATGAGGATGAGCCAGTCTGAGGGACTAACATCCCCCTAGACATTGAGAGATGTAATGTTCACCATTTAATTCTGTTTGTCAAAGCCAAATGCTATGTGACCAAATTCTACATATCAGAGTCAAATACTATTTTTGTACTATTATGATGTACTTATTTTCTGTTTCCAGAAATAAGAGTGTTGTTACCAGACTCTCTTCATTTTTGAAAGAAGAAATCAGTTCAAATATATGACCACTTTAGCATGCTTAACACTTCATACCAGAAATATGATAGTGGGAACTGAATTTGGGGATAGGAATATGGTATTAAAGGAGTCATTTTACTCTAATTTGCTTTAATGTTCCTTCAGCAGCCTCCTTTACTTTGTAAAAGAAATTGAAGAACAAATTATATCCTCCACAGCTCCTCCTTTGTTTTTTATTTTATTTTTTTAATTTTGAAACAATAATCTTTCAGTGTGCGAGTGCTTCAATCTTAATATTGTAGAAGAGCCATGAAAATATATGACCTTCTAGTTGTTTGCTATTTTTCATTTCTCCCTTGGGCATTTTATTCCCCATTAACCCTAAAACTCATGTCTTTTCTGCATCAGGGCTTGGAGCACAGAGCTATTGGCCTCTCAGTCCTATTTGAAGATCCTATCAAAGCTGGGTCCTTCCTTTGATACATGTACAAAATCCTCAATTCTGAAATTTGTGGGCCTGGATATCCTGTTGTGTAATGATTTCCTTCCATTCACTTATTAGTAAGCTCATCACTCTTCCTGATTGCAAACTCCTTTCAGTCTATGGGTGGAGCAATTCAGAGAACAGCCAATTTAGATCTAGATTCTGATTAACTTTGCTACTAACAGCTGTGTAACCTTGTGAGTCACTGTTCTTTTGAAAGAGATAAGAATATCAGAGCTTTGTGAAGGATGCTGAGGTAAGAGGAAAACAGAATTTAAATTTTTGTAAACACCCCAATCACACTTTAGATTAAACAGGTCAGGTAAAAGGAAAATGTGGCAGATGCCAAAACATTTCAATTAACAAGCAAGAGTCTCTGGCAAACCCAGTTGTTTGTATCACTGCTAAAGATCCAGTAATAAACAAAAATTGCAGGGGTGAGTGTGGGGAGGGTGTGGTGGGGGACTGATGAAATGTTTATTACCAGGTAGAAATACTAAAGCTTGTGGACTTTGCTCCATAAGAAGACTTTAGTGCCTTTACTCAGAGGTCTTGTGTTTAATTTATACCTAATTATTTCTAAGTATAAGTATATTTTTATTAAAGGACAAATTCAAGCTAATAAAGTCATTGAAGAAATATGTATAACCAATAAGTAAAAGAGGAAACATTTAATTTTAAGTATTCATGTACAACCATTATCATTTTGGAGCAATCCTTCCAGCATTTTTGAAGATTAGACTTTTTGTTTTACTTACTTGAGGTATTTTAAAAGCAAAATTGTACTTTTATATGTAAGTTGCTTAGAAATTGTTTTTGTGTCTATAGCCCCAAACAGATTTTGCGGAACTCCATACTTACAAATATTTAGACTAACATATAAAATTTATTTATCATATTTTTAAATAGTTGCAAGGGATGTACTTTAAGACACATTGTAAATATTGACAGTTTAAAATGAAATTGTTACATAATTTAAAAAATATATCCAATAATGTAGTGATTTGACACCTAATATCCATTGGGAAAAAAAGATCATATTCAATGGATAATTTTAGGAAAGAGTATATATGAAAGACAAAGATCTAGAATTTGCTTTTTAAAACACTGTTTATGTGCCTATGCATTTCTTGGAATGTCATTACATACCCTAGTTTGAAGACTATACTAGGGTATACTGGTTTATACAACTCTTCCTCCCAATAACAATTTTTCTCCATTTAATATAATATGTCTTCATATTATTATATAGTCTTCACAAAAAATTTAATGACTTTATCTACAATATTTAGTTACCTAACATATTTAACATAGTTTAAGCATCGCTTCATAATTGAAATTTTTTTATTTATTGCAAATAGTAAGCATGTAAGCAATAGTATACAAAAAGATCCCACCTCCTTCAAATTAAGAATGTATCCTCTTAACAAAATAGCAGTAGACTCATGGACATCGAGAAGTGACTAGTGATTACCAAAGGGGACAGGTTGAGGAGGGTTGAGGGGGAGGGAGAGGGGATTAAGGGGCACAATAATTCGAAATCACAATATAGGTTAGTCATGATAGTACAGCACGGAGAATACAGTTAATGACTCTATAACATTTTAGTATGTTGATGGACAGTGACTGCATTGGAGGGGTTGAGGACTTGATAATATGGATGAATGTTGAACCACTATGTGTGTATGTGAAACCATCATAGGATTGTATATCAATGATACTTTAATTAAAGAAAAAGAATGTATCCTCTTAGCATAAGTTCATTGAATGGAACTTCTGGGACTTAAGATATAGATGTTCTTAAAAACTCCTAGTAAATATAGCAATACCATTTACCAAATGCTGCCCTAATTTATGCTAGCACCAATAGTCACTGAGAACACCTACTTTGCAGCACAATTTCCAGTTTCTTTTTGAGTCATATTAAGTAAAAGACATAAATCTTAAGTGTACACTTTTATGAGTTCTGACATCATCTCAGTCAAGATCAGTATTGCTATCACCCTAAAAGTTTCCTCTTACACCTTTCTGGTCAGCTCATCTCCAATAACAAACTCTGTTGTGATTTCTGTTCCAGTAGATTTGTTGTATCTGTTCTTAATCTTCACAGAAGTGGAATCATACAATAAGCAGTCCTTTGTGTCTGGCTTCTTCAGCTCAGCATAATGTTTGTGAGATTTATCCATGCTGTCCTATGTGTCAGTGTGTTCCATAAATGTAACACAATTATGTATCCCTTCTACTACTAATGGACATTTGGGTTATTTCCAAGAATTTGCTGTTGTAAACAAAGCTTCAATGAACAATCTCTCAAGGTCTTATATAGACCTATATTTTATTTTGGGCAACAACCTGATGAAGGGGTAGTTTAATAACCATAATATTGCACATGTAATTGTAGATTAATGACAATAAAATAAATTATATTAAAAAAATAAAATAAAATAAAATAAAAAATATATGGAATAGAAAAAAAATAGAAATGCAGTCTCACAAAGTTTTAAGAAACTGCCAGAGTTTTTGATAGTTGTATTATTATAAACTCACACTAGCAACATATGAGAGATCCAGTTGCTTCTCATCCTCTCCAACATTTGATGGTGTTGGTCTTTTTAATGTTAGCCTATCTAGTAAGCATATAATAGTAACTCCTGAGGATTCTGATTTTCATGTTTGTGATAACTAACAATATTGAGCATTTATCTTTTCATGAGTCTATTGACTCCTCTTTTGCAAAGACTCTGCCAGAGTATTTTATGCATTTTTAAATTTAACTATGTCTTATTATTTGTTTCTTGATATATCCTAGACATTAGTTCTTTATCAGATGTCTACTGAAATACTTTCATTTTGTCTGTGAATTGCCTTTTTACTTTCTTAATGGTGTTTTTGATGATCAGAATTTTTTTATGTTAATAGAGTCTTGTTTATGATATTTTTTCTTTTATACCTAATTGTCTAGCCCAAATTTATAAAGATATTATCTTCTATTTTCTTCTAAGAGCCTCATAGTTTAGGTTTTACTTTTAGGTTTGCAATATATCTCAGGTGTATTATTTCTAGACGGAGAAATGTATCAAGGTTAATTTTTTTTCAGAACTGATCTCCAATTGTTCCAGCAGAAATAACTGTCTAAAAGGTTTTCCTTTTGTTACTGAACCATATTGGAGCCTATGTCAGAAGTCATTAGACTACATAAAATTTGATCTATTTTTGTATTCTGTTCTTTCCATGGATCTTTTTCAATCCTTTTTCCAATACCATATTGTCTTAATTAGTGTAGTTCTATAGTAAATCTTAAAATCATGTTATGTAAGCTCTTTAACTTTTATTATTCTTTTTCAAGATAATTTAGGCTATTATAGAGTCTTTATAGTTCTGTATAAATTTTTTAATTAGCTTGTCAGTTTTTATTAAAAAGCTTGATGGGATTTTCACTGGAATTTAATCAATCTATAGTTTGATTAAGTGACAGCTTAAAATATTGAGTCTTTTAGGTATAAACCAGCTATATCTCTCCATTTATTTACATTTCTTTATGTTTTGGCAATTTTCAGTGTGAAGATTTGGCTGACATTTTGTTCAATTTGTTCTTTATTATCTCTGCTTTTTATACTATTTAACTCATATTTTAAAAATTTTGTTTTCTGAGTTTTCACTAGCATAGGGTACATAACTACTCTTTTTATAATGGCCTTGTATCCTGATACTTTTCCGCATTCACTTACTAGATCTAGTAATTCTTTTGCAAAATTAGTTAGGATTTCCTAAATGTACCATAACGTCACCTGCAAATAAATTCAGTTTCACTTCTACTTTCCCATCTTTATTCTTTTTTGCTTAGTTTCTTTCTTCTTTTTTCTTTTGCTTGATTGTGTTTAATAGCGCATACAGCACCATGCTGAATAGTAGTGATTAGAACTGATATCCTTTCTCATTCCATTCTTAAAATGAAAGTATTCAATATTTTACCACTGATTATAATTAGAGCTGGAAAACTTTAATACAAGTCCTTCAGATTATTGAGAAATATTCTAATTTGCTGACAATATTTTGTTAGGAAGAGGTATTAAGTTTTGTCGAATGTATTTTTCAATTTTGTAACTGATCCTCGATTATTTCCTAATTTGATTAATTTCCATATTATTCTAATAATCTTGGCTGCCAAATTATGTATCCAGAGGATTAAGAACAATTTACTGAGGAGGAGCATATACCCCAGTAGCACAGAAGGACATAAGAACAGCTGCAGCATTACCACTCAGGAGAATTGGTGAGTGTACTGATGACCTTGAATCCTCTGTTAAAATCATATTTTTGTGCCACTTCTTAAGTAGATAAGAAATGTACAGTAACTTTTAGTAATATTTTCAGCTAAAACCTATAATGACAACAATAAATGTTTGTTAACAAAGCAAGTAAGTTGCATTTACTTGCTTATTCTCACATTTATTCAGCAAATCATATTGTGGGCCTACCATGGGCCATATGCTAATGGCCTAAATTCCCATAAATGGTGAACAGATAAAGTGTTTTGTAGCAGGAATATCCTGATTTTTCCAGACAGTGTGTTTTATTATTCCAGACTCTGTACTGAATTATTTGAGCCAAAGTTTGTTTTCCTCTTCTTATTAGCACACAGCACCTCTTCAGCCTCATTATAGCCTTTATGGATATCTAAAACTGATTAATCTGTGATGTTTCAACTCCCACTTCTGTTTATTTGCACAGAGAGAATACTCTTATTTCGAAGCCCTTTAAAACCAAAATGTTGACATGATTCTTCCTGCTACAGAGGGAAGGAAGAAGAAAAGGAGCGTTAAATGGAAAAAGAAGGAGGAGGGAGAGAGGGAAGAACAGAGAGAGGAAGTGATGTAGAGAGAAAGAGAGAGAGAGGAAACTTGAGATGGCACACTAAGTTTTTTCTCTTGAATGAAGTTTATCCCATTTTTGACCAGAGGACCAAGAATGAGGAAGCTGGAAAGATGAGCAACTTCTTTTGAGTAACATTTTCAGCCTGTAACTTTTTATATTAAATTATTGAGAATTCTATGACATGTAGTCAGACTGACAGTCATTAAAGAAAATGACACAAGGAATGCTCTGCCATACATGGGACAGGCAGTGTAGGGTGGTGGTTATAACCACAGTATCTTGAATCAAACCAACTAGATATAAATCTCAGTGCCAACAATTGCTATCTGTGAATTTAGCTAATGTACAGTCCTCTCTGTGCCTCAGGTTCATCTTCTGTAAGATAACAAAAACAAGATAATAATACTAGTGCTTAACAATAAAGTTGTTTTGTGAATTAAATAAGTTAATTCATATAAATCATTTTTGTTTGTTTTTTTCATTTTTAAGTATTGTTATGTACAATCTTAAGTTGGTTTCAAATGTACATCACCATGGTTCAACAGCCCCCATGATCAACTTATGTTGTGATTGAGAATTATTGTTTCCTTTTATTCCCCTCCCCCTCCTCCCCTCACCCACCCCAACCACTTTCCCTTCATAACCACTAGTCACAGTTCAGTGTCTATGAGTCTATTGCTGTTTTATATTCCACAAATAAGTAAAATCATATCGTATTTGTCTTTCTCCACCTGGCTTATTTCACTAAGCATAATACCCACTAGATCCATCCATGTTGTTGCAAATGGCAGGATTTCTTTTCCTTTTATGGCTGAATAATATTCCATTGTGTATATATACCAAATCTTCTTTATCCATTCATCAATTTATGGACACTTAGGTTGCTTCCAAATCTTGGCTATTGTAAATAGTACTGCGATAAACATAGGGGTGCATCCGTCTTTTTGAATCAGAGATTTTGGTTTTTTTTTTTTTTGGATAAATTCCTAGGAGTGGAATTCCTGGGTCAAATGGTATTTCTATTTTTAGTTTTTTGAGCCACCTCCATACAGCTTTCCACAGTGGTTGCACCAATTTGTATTCCCAGCAACAGTGTAGGAGGGTTCCTATTTCTCTGCATCCTCACCAGCATTTGTTATTTTCTTGTCTTTTAGATGTTGGCCATTCTAATTGGTATGAAGTAATACCTCATTGCAGTTTTAATTTGCATTTCCCTGATGATTAGTGATGTGGAGCATCTTTTCATATGCCTGTTGGCCATCTGTATGTCTTCTTTGGAAAAATATCTATTCAGGTCTTCTGCCCATTTTTTAATCAGGTTGTTTTGTTGGTGTTGAGGTGTATGAGCTCTTTATATATTTTAGATATTAACCCCTTGTCAGATGAGTTGTTTATGAATATATTCTCCCATACTGTAGGATGCCTTCTTGTTCTGCTGATGGTGTCCTTTGCTGTTCAGAAGCTTTTTAGTTTGATGTCATCCCACTTGTTCATTTTTTATTTTGTTTCCCTTGCCCAAGGAGATGTGTCCATGAAAAAAACTGCTCTTCCTTATATTCGAGATATTTTTGCCAATGTTTTCTTCTAAGAGTTTTATTATTTCATGACTTACATTCAGGTTTTTGATCCATTTTGAGTTTACTTTTATGTATGGAGTTAGACATAATCCAGATTCATTCTTTTACATGCAGCTGTCCAATTTTCGTAACAACAGTTGTTGAATAGGTTGTCTTTTCCTCATTGTATATTCACTACTTCTTTATCATATTGTAATTGTCCATATATTCATGGGTTTATATCTGAGCTCTCTATTCTGTTCTATTGATCTATGGATCTGTTATTGTGCCACTACCAAACTGTTTTAATTACTGTAGCTTTGTAGTAGAGCTTGCAGTCAGGGAGTGTAATCCCCCCAGCTTTGTTCTTCTTTCTCAGGATTGCTTTGGCTCTTTGGAGTCTTTTGTGGTTCCATATGAATCTTAGAACTATTTGTTTTAGTTCATTGAAGAATGGTGTTGATGTTTTGATAGGGATTGCAGTGAATCTATAAATTGCTTTAGGAAGGATGGACATTTTGGCATTATTAATTCCTCCTATCTGTGAGCACAGGATAGATTTCCATTTACTGGTGTCTTCTTTAATCTCTCTTTTGAGTGTCTTGTAGTTTTCAGAGTATAGGTGTTTCACCTCTTTGGTCAGGTTATTCCTAGGTATTTTATTCTTTTTGAAGCAATTGTAAATGGAGTCGTTTTCCTGATTCTGCTAGTTCATTGTTAGTATATAGGAATATAACAGCTTTCTATGTATTAATTTCATATCCTGCAACTTTTCTGAATTCAGTTATTAATTCTAGTAGTTTTTTGGTGTATTCCTTAGGGTTTTCTATGTACAATATCATGTCATCTGTAAATAATGACAACTTAACTTCTTCCTTACCAATTTGCATGACTTTTACCTCTTTGTGTTGTCTGATTGCTTGGCTAGGACCTCCAGAACTATGTTGAGTAAAAGTGGTGAGAGTGGACATCCTTCTCTTGTTCCTAATCTTAGAGGAAAAGCGTTCAGCTTTTTGCTATTAAGTATGATGTTGGCTGTGGGTTTGTTATATATGGCCTTTTTGTTGCAGTACATACCCTCTATACCCATTTTGTTGAGAGTTTTTATCATGAATAGATGTTGAATTTTGTCAAATGCTTTTTCAGTACCTATTGAGATGATCATGAGGTGTCTATCCTTCTTTTTGTTAATGTGATGTATGATATTGATTCATTTATGGATATTGTACCATTCTTGCATCCCTGGAATAAATCCCAATTGGTCATGATGAATGATTTTTTTATGTATTTTCGGATTTGGTTTGCTAATTTTTTTGAGGATTTTTGCATCTTTGTTCATCAGGAATATTAGTCTGTAATTTTCTTTTTTTATCGTGTCTGTCTTGTTTTGATATTAGAGGGATGCTGATCTCATAGAATGAGTTTGGAAGTATTCCCTCCTCTTTTACTTTTTGGACTATGTTAAGAAGGATGAGTTTTAGGTTTTCTTTAAATATTTAGTAGAATTCAGCTGTGAAGCCATCTGGACCTGGAGTTTGTTTTTAGGTAGTTTTTTTATTACCAGTTCGATTTCACTGCTCATAAGTGGTCTGTTCAGATTTTCTGTTTCTTTCTGGATCGATCTTGGGTTTTACTTTTCTAGAAAGTTGACCATTTCTTCTAGGTTGTCCAATTTATTGGCATATAATTTTTCATAGTATTTTCTAATAATTCTTTGTATTTCTGTGGTATTCATTGTGATTATTCCTTCTTCGTTTCTGATTCTGTTTATGGGTGTATATTCTCTTCTTTTCTTGATAAGTCTGGCTAGGGGTTTGTCTATTTTGTTTATTTTCTCAAAGGACAAGCTCCTGGTTTCATTGATATTTTCTATTTTATTTCTATTTTATTTTTTTCTGCTCTGATATTTATTATGTCCCTCCTTCTACTGCTTTTGGGCTCATTTATTCTTCTTTTTCTAGTTTCTTTACTTTTAGACTGTTTATTTGGGATTGTTCTTGTTTCTCGAGGTAAGTCTGTATTGCTGTGTACTTTCCTCTTAGAACTGCTTTTACCACCTCCCACAGATTTTGGGCTGTTGTGTTTTCATTTTCATTTGTCTCCATGTATTGCTTGATTTCTGTTTTAAATTTGTTCATCCATCCATTGATTATTTAGAAGCATGTTGTTTAGCTTCTGTGTGTTTGTAAGTCTCCTTTTCTTTGTGTAATTTATTTCTAGTTTCATACTTTTGTGGTCTGAGAAGCTGCTTGATACAATTTCAATCCTTTGGAATTTATTGAGCCTCTTTTTGTAGCCTAGTATGTGATCTATTCTAGAGAATGTTCCATGTACACTTGAGAAGAACATGTATCCTGCTGCTTTTGGGTTGAGTGTTCTGTAGATCTGTTAAAATCCATCTGATCTATTGTATTGTTCAGTGCCTCTGTTTCCTTATTTATTTTTTGTCTCATTGATCTGTCTATTGATGTGAGTGGTATGTTAAAGTCTCCTAAAATGAATGCATTGCAACCTATTTCATGCTTTAATTCTGTTCATATTTGTTTTACATAATCAGTTGCTCCTATGTTGGGTGCATAGATATTTATAATGGTTATGTCCTCTTGTTGGACTGATCCCTTTATCGTTATGTAATGTCCTTCTTTGTCACTTGTTACTTTCTTTGTTTTAAAATCTATTTTGTCTGCTGTAAGTCCTGCTACTCCTGCTTTTCTCCCTATTGTTTGCATGGAATATCTTTTTCCATCCCTTCACTTTTGGTCTATGTATGTCTTTGGGCCTGAAATGAGTCTCTTGAAGACTTTTAGGGTCTAGTTTCCTTATTCATTCTGCCACTGTATGTCTTTTTATTGGCGCATTCCATCCATTTACATTTAAGGTGATTCTAATAGCTATGTAGTTATTGCCATTTTATTAATTGTTTTCTGGCTGTTTTTTATAGCTCCTTTTTGTTCTTTTCTTCCTCTCTTATACTTTTTTCTTGTTATTGATGGTTTTCTTTAGAGTTGTAAGTGGATTTCTCTTATTTATTTGTGTGTGTGTGTGTATGTGTATATGTATTTTAGGTAGACTTCAGTTTTGTGGTTATCAAAGGTTCAAGAATAGCTTCCTTACAATGTAACAGTCTATCTTATATTTATTGCTGATTACTCTATTTCAAACACAATCTAAAGGTACTTTTTTCTTTTTCTTCTTCTTCCTCCTCCACGTTTTTCATATTAGTTGTCATAATCTGCATTTTTAATGTATTCCTTGACTGTTTTTGTGTATAGTTCAGTTTGCTTCTTTTGTTTTGTTTTAATTTCATATTTGCTTTGTAATTAGTTGGTCTACTACCTTTACTGTGGGTTTATTTTCACTGGTGAAAGCTATTTAGCCTTAGGGTCATTTCCATCTTCAGCAGTCCCTTTAAAATATCCTGTAAGGCTGGCTTAGTGGTGGAAAATTCCTTTAACTTTTGTTTATCTGGATATTGTTTAATACCTCCTTCAAATTTAAATGATAATCTTGCTAGATTTTTGGTTGGAGGTCCTTCTGTTTCAGTACATTAAATGTTTTATACCACTCCCTTCTGGCCTAAAGAGTTTCTGTTGAGAAGTCTGCTGATAGACTGATGGAATTTCCTTCATAAGAAATCTTTTTTCTCCCTCTGGAAGCTCTCAATACTCTGTCTTTATCCTTGATCTTTGTCATTTTAATTATTATATGTCTTGGTTTTGTCTTCCTAGAGTTCCTTGTGTTAGGGAATCTCTGTGCTTCCATGATCTGAGTATCTATTTTGTTCCCTAAACTGGGAAAAATTTCAACAGTTGTTTTCTTAAAGAGACTTTCTATCCATTTGCCTTTCTCTTCTTTTTCTGGTATCCCTGTTATGTGAACATTGTTTCATTTGGTTTGGTCACATAGTTCCCTGATCATTCTTCCATTCCTAGAGATCCTTTTTTCTCTCTGTTCCTCAGCTTCTTTGTTTTCCTGTTCTCTTAATTTCCATTTCATTTGCTATCTCCTCTACCTCATTTAATCTGCTTTTAAATCCCTCCATTGTATGTTTCATTTCAGATACTGTATTTTTCAGCTCTGAGTGGATGGCTGTTTTTCAGGTCTTCTATCTCTTCATTGAAATCCTTCCTGAGATCTTGAATACTTTTCTGTAAATTTGTAAGTATGTTTATGACTTTTATTTTGAAATATTTATCAAGAAGATATCTGTTTCATTTAGCCCTCTCTTTCTGGGGTTCTGTCTTATAGTTTTGTTTGGATCATGTTCTCTGCCTGCTCATTTTGTCAGGGTTTCTGTGTTTCTTCCTTTGTATTAGATGTCTCTGCTGTGCTTTCTGGCCCTTTTCTGTGTGGTCTTCTCTTCTTCTTCAGGTGTAGGTGGTCTGTTTTCAGCTTTAGTTGTATTTGCTATTTTCTTCTTTTATGTGTTTTTAGGAGGAGCTTTCTGCCTTGCCTTCCTAGTCCACCATCTTTAATCCACACCAAGCTTTATTCCTATGTTGGCAAGTCGAGCACTAGAATCACATCCATCTCCAGGGCAGTCTGCACAAAGAAAGTCTTTCTCTGCCTCCAGGCCTCTCCACTGCTGCAGCCCCTACAAATCATTTTTAAAAGCCCTGGCACAAAGTTATTCTCAGTAATTATTATTATACAGTATACATACTAAAAATGATAGCTGTTAGTTATTATTTTCATTGTATTTTACTTTCTCAATACAAATATTACTAATAACATTTTTTTGCTGGTAATTAGAAAAAGAGAGAGATAATTATTCAAAGCAAGAAAACATTCCTGAAAGAAACATGATTTTACAGATTATAGACTATTGATTTTCTGGTGTAGTCTTGCCTCTGTTCTATCACTATGAGTGCATGTCTAAATCCTGTCCTGCCAAAATAATTTCCAAAGGGAAGACTAGTATCATTTATCTGCAGGGGCTGTATCTGAAAAAGAAATCAGTTTGAATAATATAATAGCACATGGAGATGACTGAGCCTAGCTCTGTGACCTGTCCACTGGATTAGAATCTAGTAATATTATCAAATATATAATATATGCCAAATCCTGTAAATTCTCTTTTGGAAACTAGGCCTACAGATTTATCTTTGAAATAAAGACTGAGGGTGAAATAAAAAGCAAAGTGCCAAGATATTTTATTGTTTAACAATCAACATAAATTTCAGCAAAAGTGAAACAAAAGAGCTAATGTGGCTGGTGATCTGGACTGGGGAGTGTTTGCTTATTTCTACAGACATTGTTTATCACATCTTTTGAGAAGACTAGGAATTAAAGCTAATCTACTCACTGCCAAAATATGTTCTGTTCATCTCTGAGAGGTCTTTGAGGAAAGGATATGTGAAACAGCTTGCTATGTAATTTAAGAGAAAACACGAATGAAACAATTGAAAAATAATTTGATGTTTAGCAGTGTCATCGTCAAACTCATTAGAAGGGAAGTTCAGAGCTATATAAGCAGTTAGAGAATGGCTCAAAAAAGATGAACCAGGCAAGAAAGATAGGATTTGGAGGTACAAGAGCAGGGATGTCACAGGCGTGGGAAACATTACAAAGGCAAAAAGATAGGAATTAATTCTGTTTAGAGACATGTTTCTCAAAGTGGAATTTGGAGCCACCTATGTCAAGAATTCCCTGGAGATACTGGTTAAAAATGCACCTCTTGAGTCATATTTTGTCAGCATCTCTGAGAGATAGAACTGAAGGTTCTAGTGTTTTTAACAAATACCCCAGGGATTCTGGGATTTTAGAAAAGGAGTGAATGGTAATAACACGGCAAGGATATTGGCAAACACTATCAAGAGTTTGACAAATAAATAAACCCATGCAACCACCATAAGTTCAATTTTTTTTATTTTCATTAAGGTATTTTTTATTAATATAATTTATTTTATTATCATTAATCTACAATTACATGTGCAATATTATGGTTATTAAACTACCCCTTCATCAGGTCCCCCCCACCAACCCCATTACAGTCACTGTCCATCAGCATAGTGAGATGCTATAGAATCACTACTTGTCTTCTCT
>JAVSCE010005063.1:0-52767 GCA_032199065.1 Smutsia gigantea | reverse complement strand
GAAAGAATATTAAGAGAACTGTGTGACCAATCCAAACGGAACAATATTCACATCATAGGAGTACCAGAGGAAGAAGAGAGAGAAAAAGGGATAGAAAGTGTCTTTGAAGAAATAATTGCTGAAAACTTTCCCTCGCTGGGGAAGGAAGTAGTCCCGCAGTCCACCGAAGCTCATAGATCTCCCAACACAAGGGACCCAAGGAAGACAACACCAAGACACATAATAATTAAGATGGCAAAGATCAAAGATAAAGACAGGTATTAAAGGCAGCTAGAGAGAGAAAAAAGATCACCTACAAAGGAAAACCCATCAGACTACCATCAGACTTCTCAACAGAAACCTTACAGGCCAGAAGAGAACGGCATGATATATTTAACGTTATGAAACAGAAGGGCCTCGAACCAAGAATATTGTATCCAGCACGATTATCATTTAAATATGATGGAGGGATTAAACAATTTCCAGACAAACGAAAGTTGAGAGACTTTGCCTCTCATAAACCACCACTACAGGATATCTTATATGGACTGCTCTAGATGGAAGCACACCTAAGGCTAAAAAGATGTCACCAGAGAAAATAAAATCATAGCAAAGAAAGCAGACCATCCAAATACTAACTAAAGGCAAAGAATAAAACACCTAGTATATAAAGAATGGAGGAGGAAGAATAAGAAGGGAGAGAAATAAAGAAACATCAGACTGTGTTTACAATAACTTAACAAGAAAGCTAAGTTAGATTGTTAGATAGTAAAGAAGCAACCCTTGAACCCTTGGTAACCACGAATCTAAAGCCAGCAATAGCAATAAGTACATATCTATCAATAATCACCCTAAATGTAAATGGACTGAATGCACCAATCAAGACACAGAGATACAGAATGGATAAAAAAGCAAGACCCATCTATATGCTGCCTACAAGAAACTCACCTCAAATCCAAAGATATACACAGACTAAAAATGAAGGGATGGAAAAAGATATTTCATGCAAACAACAAAGAGAAAAAAGCAGGTGTGGCAGTACTTGTATCAGACAAAATAGACTTCAAAACGAAGAAAGTAGCAAAGATAAAGAAGGACATTACATAATGATAAAGGGGTCAGTCCAACAAGAAGAATATAACCATTATAAATATATATGCACCAACACAGGAGCGCCAGCATATGTGAGACAAATACTAACAGAATTAAAGGAGGAAATAGACAGCAATGCATTCATCTTAGAGACTTCAACACACCACTCACTCCAGAGGACAGATCAACCAGACAGAAAATAAGTAAAGACACAGAGGCACTGAACAACACACTAGAACAGATGGACCTAACAGACATCTACAGAACTCTACACCCAAAATCAACAGGATACACATTCTTCTCAAGTGCACATGGAACATTTTCCAGAATAGACCAGATACTAGGCCACAAAAAGAACCTCAGTAATTTCAAAAATATTGAAATCCTACCAACCAACTTCTCAGATCACCAAGGTATAAAACTAGAAATAAATTTTAGAAAGAAATCAAAAAGACTCACAAATACATGGAGACTTAACAACACTCTCCTAATTAATCAATGGGTTAACGACCAAATCAAAACAGAAATCAAAGAATATATGAGACTAATGACAACAACAACACAAAGCCACAACTTCTGTGGGACGCAGCAAAGGCAGTTCTAAGAGGAAAGTATATTGCAATCCAGGCCTATTTAAAGAAGGAAGAACATTCCCAAATGAATAGTCTAAAGACACAATTACTGAAATTGGAAAAAGAAGAACAAATGAGGCCCAAAGTCACCAGAAGGAGGGACATAATAAAGATTAGAGAAGAAATAAATAAAATTGAGAAGAATAAAACAATAGAAAAAATCAATGAAACCAAGAGCTGTTTCTTTGAAAAAATAAACCAAATAGATAAACCCCTAGCCAGACTCATTAAGAGAAAAAGAGAATCTACACACATAAACACAATCAGAAATGAGAAAGGAAAAATCACGACGGACCCCACAGAAATACAAAGAATCATAAGAGAATATTATGAGAATCTATATGCTAACAAGCTGGAAAACATAGAAGAAATGGACAACTTCTTAGAAAAATACAACCTTCCAAGACTGACCAAGCAAGAAACAGAAAAACTAAACAGACCAATCACCAGTGACGAAATCGAATTGGTAATCAAAAAACTACCCAAGAACAAAACCCCGGGCCTGATGGATTCACCTCTGAATTCTACCAGACATATAGAGAAGAAATAACACCGATTCTCCTCAAAGTTTTCCAAAAAATAGAAGAGGAGGGAATACTTCCAAACTCATTCTATGAAGCCAGCATCACTCTAATACCAAAACCGGGCAAAGACCTCACCAAAAAAGAAAATTACAGACCAATATCCCTGATGAACGTAGATGCAAAAATACTCAACAAAATATTAGCAAACCGAATTCAAAAATACATCAAGAGGATCATACACCATGATCAAGTGGGATTCATCCCAGGGATGCAAGGATGGTACAACATTCGAAAATCCATCAACATCATCCACCACATCAACAAAAAGAAGAACAAAAACCACATGATCATCTCCATAGATGCTGAAAAAGCATTTGACAAAATTCAGCATCCATTCCTGATTAAAACTCTCAACAAAATGGGTATAGACGGCAAGTACCTCAACATCATAAAGGCTATATATGACAAACCCACAGCTAACATCATACTTAACGGCGAGACGCTGAAAGCTTTTCATCTAAGATCGGGAACAAGACAAGGATGCCCACTCTCTCCACTGTTATTCAACATAGTACTGGAGGTCCTAGCCACAGCAATCAGACAAAACAAAAACATACAAGGCATCCAGATTGGTAAAGAAGAAGTCAAATTGTCACTATTTGCAGATGACATGATACTGTACATAAAAAACCCTAAAGATTCCATTCCAAAACTACTAGAACTAATATCTGAATTCAGCAAAGTTGCAGGATACAAAATTAACACACAGAAATCTGTTGCTTTCCTATACACTAATGATGAACTAACAGAAAGAGAAATCAGAAAAACAATTCCATTCACAATTGCATCAAAAAGAATAAAATACCTAGGAATAAACCTAACGAAGGAAGTGAAAGACCTGTACTCTGAAAACTACAAGACACTCCTAAGAGAAATTAAAGAGGACACTAACAAATGGAAATGCATCCCATGCTCTTGGCTAGGAAGAATAAATATTGTCAAAATGGCTATACTACCTAAAGCAATCTACAGATTCAATGCAATCCCTATCAAACTACCAACAGCTTTCTTCAATGAACTAGAACAAATAATTCTAAAATTCATATGGAACCACAAAAGACCCCGAATAGCCAAAGCAATCCTGAGAAGGAGGAATAAAACAGGGGGAATTACACTCCCTGACTTCAAGCTCTACTACAAAGCCACAGTAATCAAGACAATTTGGTATTGGCACAAAAACAGACCCACAGACCAGTGGAACAGAATAGAAAATCCAAACATTAACCCAAATATATACAGTCAATTAATATTTGATAAAGGAGCCTTGGATATACAATGGGGAGATGACAGCCTCTTCAGCAGCTGGTGTTGGAAAAACTGGACAGCTACATGTAAGAGAATGAAACTGGACTACTGTCTAGCCCCATACACAAAGGTAAACTCAAGGTGGATCAAAGACCTGAATGTAAGTCATGAAACCATAAAACTCTTAGAAAAAAACATAGGCAAAAATCTCTTGGACATAAACATGAGCAACTTCTTCGTGAACATATCTCCCCGGGCAAGGGAAACAAAAGCAAAAATGAACAAGTGGGACTATATCAAGCTGAAAAGCTTCTGTACAGCAAAGGACACCATCAGTAGAACAAAAAGACATCCTACAGTATGGGAGAATATATTCATAAAAACATATCTGATAAAGGGTTGACATCCAAAATATATAAAGAACTCATGCGCCTTAACAAACAGAAAGCAAATAATCCAATTAAGAAATGGGCAGAGGACATGAATAGACACTTCTCCAAAGAAGAAATTCAGATGGCCAACAGGCACATGAAAAGATGCTCCACATCGCTAATCATCAGAGAAATGCAGATTAAAACCACAATGAGATATCACCTCACACCAGTGAGGATGGCCAACATCCAAAACACAAACAACAACAAATGTTGGCGAGGATGTGGAGAAAAGGGAACCCTCCTACACTGCTGGTGGGACTGCAAATTAGTTCAACCATTGTGTAAAGCAGTATGGAGGTTCCTGAAAAAACTCAAAATAGAAATACCATTTGACCCAGGAATTCCACTCCTAGGAATTTACCCTAAGAATCAAGCAGCCCAATTTGAAAAGGACAGATGCACCCCTATGTTTATTGCAGCACTATTTACAATAGCCAAGAAATGGAAACAACCTAAGTGTCCATCAGTAGATGAATGGATAAAGAAGATGTGGTACATATACACAATGGAATTATTATTCAGCCATAAGAAGAAAACAAATCCTACCATTTGCAACAACATGGATGGACTTAGAGGGTATTATGCTCAGTGAAATAAGCCAGGCTGGTAAAGACAAGTATCAAATGATTTCACTCATATGTGGAGTATAAGAACAAAGAAGAAATACTGAAGGAACAAAACAGCAGCAGACTCACAGAACCCAAGAACGGACTAATAGTTACCAAAGGGAAAGGGACTGGGGAAAATGGGCGGGAAGGGAGGGATAAGAGGGAAAAAGGGGTATTACGATTAGCAGATAGAATGTTGGGGGGTCACGGGGAGGGCAGTACAACTCAGAGAAGACAAGTAGTGATTCTATAGCATCTCACTACGCTGATGGACAGTGACTGTAATGGGGTTGGTGGGGGGGACCTGATGAAGGGGTAGTTTAATAACCGTAATATTGCACATGTAATTGTAGATTAATGATAATAAAATAAATTATATTAAAAAAAAAAACTAGAATGGCTACCCTAAACCTAGATTTGAAAACAAATGTGCTGAGGATGTGCTCCTGTCCCACCATTTAATATTCTTCTGGTAATCTTCAAAAATGTGATTAGGTAAGTGAAAGAAATATGAGGTATGAATACCAGATCTAAGGGCAAAATTATTCTTACTTGTTGAAAAATGATGATTACAGTGTATCTGGGACATCCAAAAGAAGCAACTGAAAAATTACTTTTTAAAAAAATGGCAAATCCATTAAAATGCCTAGGTAAAAACTTTTAACATTTAGGAGTATATATATATATATATGGAAGAAAAGGTCCTATCCACAATATAAACAAACAAAAAAACCTAATGATAATAGACGAAGATATTTGAAAGACTTTCATGTAAAAAAAAAAACTTAAAAAAAATCTCTTAAGAGATGTAAGACTTCACTAAATGGGCATATCTTTTGAATAAAAAGGATCAGACTTACAGAGATAACAAGTATCCCTAAATTAATCTAGTAACTCAATGTTAAACACAATAATCTTTCAACATGATAAAAGGACACCAAAATTCATCTAGAAAAAAACACTTAAGAAAATTATCCCCTACCCTCCCCAAAAAAAGACAAATGAAGAAATATTAAACCCACTAGTATTAATATTTAACATCTAACACGCATTTCACTATGTATCAAGCACTATGTTAATAAGCATTTTGATTCACTCATTTGCTCATCCCAGTCCAAGTTAAATAATATAATTGTCGCAATTTACAGAAACAGAGGCTTAGAAAGAAAAGTAAGTTGCCCAAGGTCACAGAGCTAATAAGTGACAGAGCCTTGTCAACAAGCCCCAGAGCTCCAGCACACTGCTGCACCAACAGAACAGAGGGCCCAGAAAATGATCCAGTTATTTAGTTTGTGATTCAAATCAGTGGAAAATAATTAAGGGAGTCCTGGACTAGCTGGATCCTTATGTCACAATAAATTCCAGATGGATAAAAATATTAAACCAAAGAAGTGGAGGAGGAGGAGAAAAAAGATGAGGGAGGTAAGAAATGGAGGGAGAAGCTATGAAACAGAGTGCAATAAGAAAACATGGGTAAAATAGATTTATGATCTCAAAATGCAGACAACCTTACAAGCAAAATACAAAATTCAGAATCCACTTTAAAAATTATGATAAATCTGGCTACATAAAAATGTCAACTTCTGATATAAAAACTACTATACTTGAGGTCAAAAAATAAACTACAAACTATGACATGACAGAATATTTCCTTAAACCTCCGAGGAATTTCTAATACGAAAAAGACCACAAACCCAGAAGCAAACAATAGAAATACAAATGGTCAGTAAATACATGAAAGTAACACCTCATTCATAATAAAGGAACACAAATCAAAACCATGAAACACTATTTTTCATTACTCCCCTTGGCAAAAACTAAATGATTAGGTAATAGCTGATGTCAATAAGGGTGGAAGGAGATGGAAGACAATACGATAACTTCTATAAAGATTTTAAATGCTCAGTCACAAAACCAGAAGTTCCACTATTAGGAATGAATTTTTCTATGAATAGAGTATATAAGGACATTCACTGAAGCATATACTTGGAAATGTCTGTAAGCTAAAAACCTAAAAGTCCAATAATAAAGTCTGATTACATAAATTTTAAGTCTATCAATAGAATTAAACCTATGAAGTTGTTCAAAACAAAAAAACTATACATACCAAAATGAAAAAAATACCTAAGACATATTAAAAAGAGAAGATGCAAAATAGTGTAGGAAAAGAAATGAAAAGGAAAAAAAATACATGTATGCACGGAATAATTCTTGAAAACTACTCAAAAAACTAATAGTGATTGCTTTCTGAAGAGTTCAAATAGGAGGAAGGTAGAGGTGGAAAGGATGGGAAAGGAACTTTTTTTTTTAACTATTTGAATTTTTCTTTACCATCTGAATTTTTCCCCATACACATATGTAACTTTAACAAATTTTTGTTTTTTAGTGAATTCAACAAAAGATCGTCTCAAACTAAGCCACACTGAACAATAAAGACACAAACTTCAAGGTAGTTTTTTTTTTCAAACATTTACTCAACACAAACACCATTTTTTCCTTTTACACAGCAATATTGTTAGTTTCAGATTAGCTGGGCTGTCAACTGCCAAGAAATTAAAAATGATTCTACATGTCAAACTCAAATAGAAAATGTCATGCAATATATAAATCACTAGTAGACCTCTAGTGCAGTCAGCAAGTTTACTATGTTTATTAAAGTCACGTAAATGGTTTGACAAAAGTGCACAACAGAATGACATCACTAGTATGTTATAAATCACAGTGAGTTACTAGAATACAACAATGTAGTCCTCTACGTGGAGGATGTAGGATGGGGTGAATATTACCAAGGATAAGTAAGATCTTTTCAACATGTTAGGCCAGTCAGATTTTACTCCCAACTATGTATCTCTGGCAAGACTGGTTAGCAAAGCTGAGGGTTTTTCCCCTCAACCAATTACTAAGCAACAACGACAAAAAAAGCCATGCACAAATTTTACAACACCTGATAAAAAACAGACACAAAACCTTGTTCACTTCATCACTTGGCAAAGCTTGCATCTTCACTCCTTCATTTTTCTGATTAGGCCACTCATCACATGACTCACCCCTAATGAAAAGCTGTTAATTTAGCAATACTCACCCTGCACACATATCAAGATACGCTCCCTATAACCATCAAGTCACTGTCCCTTCCCTATACATAACACAAATGAACACAGCACAAACCTAGGACTAGAGACCACATTTATTTCACAGTCTTTAAAATTAATATATCTATCACCACTATCAGTATAGTATTTATTTCAGATCCCGTATTTGGGGGAGGGAATGCTGTACAACCCAGCCCATCTGGAGATTTGGGCAAGTCTGCCAGAAATGTATGAGAAAGCCCTGCCATGTGCCATACATAATTAGGGGCTTTCTACTTTCTAGAGAGGGTACCCAGAGCAGAGCTGTGCATTTTCAGAGTAGGAATGAACACACAGATTAAAATCTTATGGACTGGTAACTTCTCATAGAGCAAAAGGCAGAGTTTTGTTTTCTTTAACCCATTTTAATGTCATAGGATAATCAGTGAGGAAAACAGAGGAGTCCCCTGTACATCTGGTGAGCCTGAAAAGGAATATTTAAAATTTTTATAGAACTTTTACCATAAAAACAAGTCCTTTATCCTGTTACCCATCTATTCAGTACTTCAACCCCTGGCTGCTTCTAAAGCCAGCAAACTGTAACCCAAGGTCCAGCAACTCACTCTCACTCCACCCTATTCCAAAAAAGAAATGCTTCTGCTTAAATAATCCAAAGTGGTCTTATTCATAAAGTAGCTGCCTCAGCTTCAGTGGAGACTGGTGACAGGGTGTTATTCCCTTGGAATTTAAATTTTCAAAAATTCTTGCCAAATGTAGAGTTGATACGTAGGGAGCTGCTGCCCCCAAATCATTTGTTACTTCCAACAGTGCTATCATACCTATCGCAGTTTCTCGTAATAGTTATATTAATCAACTGCTAGTATAAATAAAATCCTTCCCAGAAATAAAACTGAAGCTTCCTTTTTGGTTGGCTTGTTTGTTCCTTTGTTTGATATTCCCACAGCAAAGAACCTTAAGGTACATGGACTGTGGCCTGCTAGAGCAACCCAGAGTAGACCAAAAACCCCTATGTTGTGTCAGAGTTCTTCTGTCAAAAATAGTCCCCTTCTTTATCAATTGTGGGGAAGGATTTTCTGCCCATTCTTGAGTTAAATAGTTATCTAAACTCAAGAGTTCAATTTCACCAACTCTAGTAAAAGCATAAAACCCACCCAAGTTTCACATGGTTTGCCCAGGCATTCATTCAGCTGGGTCTCCAGGTCAACCAAATGTATATAACAATTAACTGAGCAAAAAAAGGTTTTGATTGAATCTGTAATGTTACCAAAGACTTACTTACTAACCGAAGCATAATTCTACAAATAATTAACATAAAATGACAAAAAGTGGCTGAAAAATGGAAGACAGCCTAGAGTTCCCAGAGCTGAGATACAGAACTATCACCTTTCTTACCTATTTATTCTCCTTTAAAACAAAACAAAACAAAACTTAAACTTGGGAAGAGTTTGGCTAAATGTATTTTAACATAATTCTACCAAAAACAAATAAAAAAAACAGGCATGTAGATCACTTGTTTTAAGAATGGCTTTATACAGGTGTTTCACAATACATATTTGGATTTATTTTACAAGACAGAATTAGATCCTTAGCAATATAGCACACAATGTACTACCATAGTAAAAAAAATTAAGTTACCATTAGCAGAATTCAGTTTATTCCTCTGTCTTCAAATTCGTTCTCCAACTTTGTCAGCATTTCAATCAGCAGTTTTACTTTTTCCAGTATTCAGTCTTCCCTTCTCAAAAACACCTAGTGTCGTTAAATTTCAATGTCTAAATATGTACATATAATCATTATCCTCATTTTATAAATAATATCTGAAATAGCACTGGTCCTGGGTAACCAAAGGGATGAAATGACTTTTAAAACATTCAACATTATCTGACAGTTTAAGTTCTGGTGTTTAAAAATCATATACAAAAATATTGGAACCAGCTGAATACCCTGCCATTCCTGAGACATTCCTCAGGATATCAAATAAGCAGGCCTTGAAGTCTGAAAAATACAGGGTCTGATCTAAGCTATGGGAAAGGCATGATTCACTCACCTTGAGGATATACATTTTCTCTTGCTCATTCAAATACCTCCCTTTGACTGATCCTAAAAACCTTCCTTGTAAAAATCTCAGGTTAGGAAAACAGAAATATATTATCATGACATAATCTACCATCAAAGCATTCCTAACTGAAGCAAAAAGATACATGAAATTTAACTGCAATAGCTGTCAAAGTATCTTGCATTCTTGCGGGAAAAAGTTTTTAAAGTTCCCCCTTCCATCCCCTCCCCACCCTTCAAAGTATTTCATTTTCTGGGGTCTCTATTTTATTAAAGGCCATATAGGTGCTGATTTTGGCTTGGTCATGGTTTACACTGATTCAACTGCAACCTTTCTCTTATATTTCACAAAGCAATATCCATACATAAAATGTTAACTGAAATTTTACAATTTTGTTTTTTTAGCTTAAATCTGATGTTGCTACATCATTAAAATGCTTTTCATTAAAGAAAAAAAGCTGCAGGTCTTCACTTAACAGAACCATGCACTATGAGTAGCTAAGGCATTCATTTGGCACTAGGGAGAAAAATACAGATACAGTTAATTTTACTTTATCATTTTTAACATCAATAGAAATGGGTGTGTACCCTTTACTTGAATTTCTGTGATGCTTAAAAGATAATCATAGAATACTCTTTTAGTCTGACAGTTAAAATGTTGCCATTAAAACAAAACAAAAACACATAAAGACCTCTGTATAGCCTGTTGAAATAAATGACATACTGAATATGACTGAAAAATTTACAGCTCTCAGACAGAAATACCTTTCAAAGTGGAAATGCAAATTATTTTCATCATCAAAAACATTTTATTTCCTATACCCAGCTAGTGATTTTTCTACTTCTTATCACAGACTAAGAAAAGAAAGTGAAAAAATAAAAAATATCCTGATTCCCTTTCATCTATCATAAACATCTTATTAGGGAGGCATGAGTCATGCTCTCTGGAAAAGTAGTTTCCAAATTTTAAAAGATACCACACAGGAGGAAAGGGAGAAAGGGACAAAAACAATGTACAACTATATTGTGACAATTTGTTTCATAAGAAAACACAGCATTCATGATTTTTACATGTCTGTGAGCTCAAATGCAGACTGCTGCAGCTTAGCTAAATCACATGAAAATAGAGACTTCAAGGAAATTTAGAATTCAAGCCTTACAGTCCATCAATATTCTCTAAAAAATTGCTTTAAGGTCACTACTATATACCATCCAGCATAATGCAACAATTTCAATGGATTTAACTTCATAAATTTGTAACTACTATTAAATTAGAACATTTTTCAGATTAATCTGCAGCTATTATTTTTTAAATCCTCCTGATGTTATAATATGTTGTATCACCCCACATAAATGATCAAGAGTGAAAACTACCTACAGCAGTTTGGCACATGCAGAACACCTGGGTGTCCCATTACTTTTAATGTTCCTTTTTAGTTGTTTTTCATGAAATCCTCAAAACTGCTGAAAGGATAATAATACTGACCCAGGCTTAATAGAAATGCTTTTGCAGACAGTTTTTTAAAACATTATCAACTTCAAATCATAAATGTCCCATGTTACTTAATCGAAGTATTTTATATTCATTCCTTAAAAAGAACACAAATGTTCAATCATTATATTGTATACCTGAAACTAGTATGTTGCATCTCAATTGTACTTCAAGTTAAAAAAAAAAAGAAAAAGAAGTAAGTGACCAATATCCACACCTTAGATAATTATAGTTACACCTAAACAATGTGGCTTTGTTCTAAGTGTATTTGAAATCAATTAACTGCATGAGGTAAGACGACCAAATACAGAACTAAGGAAGGATGGGGAGGGAGGAAGGGTAATGGAAAGAAACAGAACTTATGAACACATCATTCTATTATCTGTGATTAAAGTCCTTTACTTTTAGCACCACTTTAAACAATTTTACATATGCAGTCACTTAATGAAATCCAACAAACTCTTCAAGAGTTCTGGGGATCTGGTCTTGGTAGTTAATGTCATTAGCCCGAACTGCTCGGGCAGCCAGGCACTTGAGACTCATCTTCATCTGAGTTTTCAGTAGTATTTCAGATACCCCAGTTGTACTTTTGTCTAGTGGAGTCTTGTTCTGTTTATTTGTCATGTCAGTGTGAGCGCCAGCTTCCACTAGGCTAATGATGATAGCGTGCAAGGTTAAAAAATCACTGATGGGCCTGTTGTACTGAACAATAATATGAAGGGCGCTGTTCCCCTCATTGTCCACAGCATTCACCTCAGCGCCACAGTCAAGCAGGAGCTTGGTGACAAGCGCGTTTGGAAAACTGCAGACATCATTGGTGTGAAAATCATCAACTGGGGTATTTGAGTTGACAGCTAGATGCAGCAAGGTGAAGCCTTCCCGAGTTCTGGGATCAAGGTGAATCAGGTTATAGATCTGCTTGTTAATTTTGCACTGATCTTCTTCACTGCACTGTGTTTTGGTGGAGATGCACATTAAATACAGAAAGGTATAGAGATTACATTCGTAATTGTCCATAGCATTGTGGACATCAGCATCTGCAATATTTTTTACTCTGTTCATACTCTGCTCTATTTCCAAAACACTGCATCTTAAAACACATTCTATATCGGGGGCCTTCACAGTTTCATTCAAATGAATCATCTGTGAGAAAACTTGGGCAAATCGAAGAAGATCCTTGTGGGTATTCCTGTTACCTTTCTGTCTCAGGTGTAGGGCATGAAGCCACAACTTGATACACTGCTCAAATTCCATGTTATCTGCATAAACAGCTCCCCTATAAATGATGGGATGGGAAACATCAATATTGTCAGCACCTAAAATCCGTTCCCGAACTATAAGGCCTTCCATATGAAGAGCATCTCTGTCCTGCCGAATGGATTCCAGTTCCTGAGGATTTCTACATTCAGTTCTATTCCCATAAGCATGGATCGGTGGGAGAACCTCTTTCTCAAGAACGTTATCACCATCTTGAAACCTCTCCAACATAGCTAAATATAAATAGTGGTATGTCTTCATGATGTCATAGTTCTCACGGTCATTTGCAAAGGAGGCACCCAGGAGTTCCAAAGCTTCAATCCGACTTCTTCTGTCACAATCAGCATGAGAGAGCAACAGTTCAACGACATCAGCTTTACAGCTTTCAGCAGCTACTTTTAATGGTGTCATCCCATGGCCGTTCACTACTATAGCAGCACGCCATTTTATCAGCTCTTTCACAATATCTACGTGCCCAGCTTCAGCTGCAAAATGCAATGCCGTGGCTCCACAATGTGCTCTAGCATTGGGATCAGCACGTTGTTCTAAAAGGTATCTGACCACATCAGTGTGTCCCTTATATGCTGCGATCATTAGGCAGGTGTTGTCGTATTTGTTAGCAATGCTGATGTTAGCATTATTTTCGACCAAGTATTTCACAATGTCCAGTCTGCCATCAAAGCAAGCTGCCCGCAGCGGGGTCGAGTTAGTTACTGTTGTATGGTTCACGTTGGCTCCATGACTGACTAGAAGTTTAACAACTTCAAAATGCCCTGCTCCTGCTGCACACCAAAGAGCGGTGGCACCATCAATGACATACCTAGTCATGAAAAGAACAAAGAGTTAGGAAATGGAGGCCATAGACCCTAGTGTAAGTTTAAAGAATGTATTCATTTGTAACAACCAAATCTTCAATCTACTGAACATTAATAAAACATTAGTTTGCTAAAAAAAAAACAGTTAACTTAAGTAAAGCACTTTGCCTAGTACTTGTATCTAGTATGAGCTCAATAAACATTAGTTATTACTGTTATTATTGAAGTACATAAACCTTAAAAAAATCAACTTTCCACTATAAAAGTGTAAATTTCAGTCAACAGAGAGGAAATGTATGAAGGTTTGTAACTTCACCACAAAGCTGACACACTGGCTCTTTACGCGCTCCACATGTTCCTCCTTCCTGGTATCCCCCAGGTACCACCGTTTCTCTCAAATAATGCCAGTGAGAAAGTCACTCCAGTCTCTACATTAACACTGCATTAGAAACCTCTTCAGAAGGAAAGTACTTAAGCAGATAATTTTTCCTTAAGAATATTTAAGCTAATCGAATTTTATACTCTACTACGGCAATTAGAATGGAAGAGCTACTGCTCTACACAATATGGATGGTCACACAAACATGGCGCTGAGCAACAGAAGCCAAGCAAACACAGTACTCATTGTGGTATCACAGTTACAGATAGGCAGTATTAGAAGTGAGGGTGCTCGCCACCAGCGAATGTGAGGAAGCACAGAGGGACTTCATTAACAAAACATGTTCACTCTGTGGAGCTTTTATACATTCTAACTAGTGCATTTTTCTCTGTATCTTATACTTCAATTAAAAAGTTTAAAATGTGTGTGTGTGTTTGTATTGTGTATCTATGTGTGTTCCTCAACCAAACCATTGGGGAAAAAATACTAACAGCAAGAAAAATGGGCACTTCCCGAAAACCAAGTAGGCATCTTCCCTGACCTTCAGTCTGATTGGACTCTGTAGCTTCATGCTCACCATTTAAATTACTGGGTGTCTGATATGTGCTAGGTTCACTTCTGATATACAATTAGACTCTTGCTAGGCAGCCAATCTTTCCCACCCTTGCACTTTCAGGTTTTCCTCAATTTTCTAACTTTTATCCTATTATACTGACCATCAGACCAAAAAAATAGATATTTGCTGGAGAGACTCAGATCTACTAGCTAGAGCCACTAAAATAAGTATACTTGTAAGTGCTAAGGAAAAAGATCAATCAAAAGCACTATCCACTAGAGCAAAGACATATACAAAAAGCCTCACTGGTGAGCTTCTCCCTGTGCACCTTATGGTTTAATGCAGGCTAAATTTTATCTCTCATGAAGTGAAAAAGAGTACAGTACCCCAGATAATATAAATATCATAGTTTAACCCAACTAACACCCCAAAAACAACACTACCATTTCCAATGAAAATAGAAGGCCTACTTTATAATAATTCAAGCTATTACTTATTCAGATTCAAATAATGACACAAAATGTTTACAAGCAAAAGCTTTCTCATTAACAGTTACCTATGGGGAGTTTTGAGGGGGTTGCCTGGGAAAAGGGTTTAAAGCTGCTGGAAATAGCCTGTATCTTGATTTGGGTAGTGGCTACATGGATGTGTAGGAAAAAAACTCACCAAACTGCATACTTAAGACTTGTGTGTTTTACTGTATGGAAGATAACTCTCCCCCACCACACCCCTCCCAAGAATTAGAAACTTTCTGTAGTTTCTTTTTAAATTATTATTTGTTTAAATACCATTTAAATGTTAATTGATTTTTTAAAATAATCAAGAAAATAAGACATTACATCAGGGATATGTTTTAGTGGTTGCCAACTACCTACCTTTCACAAACAATTCAGTTCAATTAAAATTTACTTTACATACATAAAGTTCAAGAATTTTTCTTTCAAAAAATTTTCACAGTCAAAAAAGTACTATTTACAACATATCAGAAAATACCAATATCTAGTAATAAATCTAATGAAAAATGCAGAAGACCTCTACATTGAGAACTACAAAACATTACCAAGATAAATTAAAGAAGACCTAAATAAATGGAGAAATATTCCATGTTTATACTTTATAAGACTCAATAGCATTAAGATGTCAATTATCCCCCAAAATGATCTATAGATTCAATGCAATTCAAATCAAAATCCCAGGTGTTTGTGTATGCACACATACAAGCACATACATGCCCAAACACACAAATGTATCCATACATAGATAGAAATTGACAAGCCAATTCTGAAATGTATATAGATATGCGAAGGACATAGAACAACCAAGATATTCTTGAAAGTAAAATAACGTTAAGGACAAACTACAGTAATTAAGATAGTGTGTCACTGTCACAAGGAAAAATATATTAATAAAACAAAAAAAGACTAGAAATAGAGTCACACACATAGAGTCACTTGATTTTATGACAAAAGCTCCAGTGAAATTCAGGTAGAAACTATGGTCTTTTAAACAACTGGTGCTGAAGCAACTAGATATCCATATGGTAAAAAACTAACCTTGACTCTTAATTCACACAATGCACAAAATTTAGAGAAGTAGCACAGACCTGTAATATGAGAAGTAAAACAATAAAAGCTTCTAAGAAAAAAAAACTATCATCATGACCTAGGGGTTGATGACAATTTCTTAAACAAAGTACAAAAAACAATAATCATAAAAGAAAAACTGATTTTACCAAAATTAAGAATTTCTCTTCATCAAAAGACATTGTGAAGACAGTGAACAGGCAATCCACTAACTGGAGAAGATATCTGCAATAGATAAATCAATTTTAAAAAGGGCAAATAACTCAATTTTAAAAATGAGTGAAGAAGAGAATACTATGAAAAATTACATGCTAACAAACTGGATAATCTAAAAGAAATGGACAACCTTCTAGAAAACTACAACCTTCCAAGACTGACCAAGGAAGAAACAGAAAGTCTGAACAGACCAATTACCAACAATGAAATTGAACTGGTAATCAAAAAACTACCCAAGGACAAAACCCCAGACCAGATGGTTTCACCTCTGAATTTTATCAGACATTTAGAGAAGACCTGATACCCATCCTCCTTAAAGTTTTCCAAAAAGTAGAAGAGAAGGGAATACTTCCAAACTCATTCTATGAAGCCAGCATCACTCTAGTATCAAAACCCGACAAAGATATCACAAAAAAAGAAAATTACAGACCAATATCCCTGATGAACATAGATGCAACAATACTCAACAAAATATTAGCAAACCAAATTCAAAAATACATCAAAAAGATCATCCATCATGATCAAGTGGGATTTATTCCAGGGATGCAAGGATGGTACAATATTAGAAAATCCATCAATATCACCCACTACATCAACAAAAAGGACAAAAATAACATGATCATCTCCATAGATGCTGAAAAAGCATTTGACAAAATTCAACATCCATTCATGATAAAAACTCTCAAAAAAATGGGCACAGAGGGCAAGTACCTCAACATAAAAAAGGCCATATATAACAAACTCACAGCCAACATCATACTTAACAGTGAGAAGCTGAAAGCTTTTCCTTTACGATCAGCAACAAGACAAGGATGCCCCTTCTCCCCACTTCTATTCAACATAGTACTGGAGGTCCTAGCTATGGCAATCAGACAACACAAACAAATAAAAGGCATCCAGATTGGCAAGGAAGAAGTTAAACTGTCCCTGTTTTCAGATGACATGATATTGTACACAAAAAAACCCCAAAGAATCCACTCCAAAACTACTAGAACTGATATCTGAATTCAGCAAAGTTGCAGGATACAAAAACACAAATCTGTTGCATTCCTATATACTAACGATGAACTAGCAGAAAGAGAAATCAGGAAAACAATTCCATTCACAACTGCATCAAAAATAACAAAATATGTAGGAATAAACCTAACCAAGAAAGTGAAAGACCAATACACTGAAAACTACAAGACACTCTTGAGAGAAATTAAAGACGACACCAATAAATGGAAACACATCCCATGCTCATAGGAAGGAAGAATTAATATTGTCAAAATGGCCATCCTGCCAAAAGCAATCTACAAAATTCCTATCAAAATACTGACATCATTCTTCAATGAACTAGATCAAATAGTTTTAAAATTCATATGGAACCACAAAAGACCCTGAATAGCCAAAACAATCCTTAGAAGGAAGAACAAAGCTGGGGGGGATTATTCTCCCCAACTTCAAGCTCTACTACAAAGCCACAGTAATCAAGACAATTTGGTACTGGCACAAAAACAAAGCCATAGGTAAATGGAATAGAATAGAAAGCCCAGATATAAACCCAAACATAGATGGCCAATTAATATATGATAAAGGAGCCATGGATATACAATGGAGAAAGGACAGCCTCTTCAACAACTGGTGTTGGCAAAACGGGACAGGTATATGTAAGAGAAGGAAACTGGATTACTGTCTAACTCCATACATAAAAGTAAACTCAAAATGGATCAAAGACCTAAATGTAAGTCATGAAACCATGAAACTCTTAGAAGAAAACATAGGTAAAACTCTCTTGAATATAAACATGAGCAATTTTTCATGAACATATCTCCTTGGGCAAGGGAAACAAAAGCAAAAATGAACAAGTGCAACTACATCAAACTAAAAAGCTTCTGTACAGCAAAGGACACCATCAGTAGAACAAAAAGGCACACTACAGTATGGGAGAATATATTCATAAATGGCATATCTGATAAGGGGTTAACATCCAAAATATATAAAGAGCTCACACTCCTCAACACAAAAGCAAATAACCTGATTAAAAAATGGGGAGAGGATCTGAACAGACACTCCTCCAAAGAAGAAATTCAGATGGCCAACAGGCACATGAAAAGATGCTCCACATCGCTAATCATCAGGTAAATGCAAATTAAAACTTCAGTGAGATATCACCTCACACCAGTTAGGATGGCCAACATCTAAAAGACAAGCAACAACAAATGCTGGCGAGAATGTGGAGAAAGGGTACCCCTCCTACACTGTGGGTGGGAATGTAAATTAGTTCAACCACTGTGGAAAGCAATATGGAGGTTCCTCAAAAAACTAAAAATAAAAATACCATTTGACCAGGAATTCCACTCTTAGGAATTTACCTGAAGAAAACAAGATTACAGACTCTTTAAAAAGACATATGCACCCCTATGTTTATTGCAGCACTATTTACAATAGCCAAGAAATGGAAGCAACCTAAGTGTCCATCAGTAGATGAATGGATAAAGAAGAGGTGGTACATATACACAATGGAATATTATTCAGCCGTAAGAAGAAAAGAAATCCTACCATTTGCAACAACATGGATGGTGCTGGAGGGTATTATGCTCAGTGAAATAAGCCAGCCGGAGAAAGACAAGTACCAAATGATTTCCCTCATTTGTGGAGTATAACAACGAAGCAAAACTGAAGGAACAAAACAGCAGCCGACTCACAGAACCCAAGAATGGACTAGCAGTTACCAAAGGGAAAGAGGTTGGGGAGGGTGGGTGGTAAGGGAAGGATAAGGGGATTAAGGTGTATTATCATAGCACACATAATATAGGGGGGTCACGGGAAGACAGTATAGCTCAGAGAAGTAGTGACCCTGTGGCATCTTACTACACTGATGGACAGTGACTGCAATGGGATGTGTGTGGGGGACTTGATAATATGAGTGAATATAGTAACCACAATATCACTCATGTGAAACCTGAGCATAAAATTATGTATCAGTGATATCTTAATTTAAAAAAATGAGTGAAAAGACTGAGAAGTCTACTGCACAAATGAACCTATTCAAATGACAATAAGGATATGAGAAAATGTTCATGGTCAGCATGTGGAGCAACTCAAATTCTTCACTGGTGGAAATCACAGACAGGAATGTAATTTGGTTCAACCACTTTGGGAAAACTGTTCAGCAATAACTATTAAACATACACACCAATTCCACTCCTTGGCATTCTCTTCTAATACAGGGAAATGAATGCAAATGTCCAGCAGAAAACATATATAAAAAAGTTCATAGCAGCTTTATTCACAAGTCAAACACTGGAAACAACTAAAATGTCCATCAACAGAATAAATAAACTGTCATGTGTACATACAATGGAATATTACAAGGCATGTCTTTAAAAAAAAGAAACTACTTATACATCCAACTACACAGATGAATTTCATAGAATTGTGTTAAGAAAAAAAAGCCAGACAGAAAAGAGAGAATATATTGCATGATTCTATTTACAGAAGTTCAATTATAGGCAAAACTAATCTATGGTGATAGAAGTCAGAATAATCATTACTTCTGGGAGAGGAAAGAAGGGGTAATTGACTGAAAAAGGCACAAGGGAAACTTCTGGAGTGATTAAAATGTCCTGCATGTTGATCTAGAAGGTGATTACTAGATGTAAACATTAAAATTTTATTGCATTGTACACTTAATATTTATGCACCTTACTGTATGTTATACCTTAACTAAAAATAGGTATAATTAAAAACAAAAAAGCACAAATCAATTTAAGGAAAACAGTTTAAATGAACACAAATAGCTAATAAATACTTTCAATGTGCCAAGCACTGTATTAAGTGCTTAATATGCAATTAAGCACTTAGTATCTCATTTAATTCTCACAAAAACCTCCTCCAATAACCCTATGAGGTAGATACTATTATTATGTTCACTTCACAAATCTATAACTAAAAGATTTACATGAAATTAAAAAGTCAAAAGTACTCTGGAAACTATAAAATCCATCAAATGTAAGGAAACATTAACATGTTATTGTCCAAACATTTGTTTCAATTTAAAAAGCATTTTTTCAAACTGATTACTAATCAAAAAATTAGTACATAGTTAACATATAGGTACATTTGCATAGTCAGTGATTCCTTGTATTCTTTAAAATATAAAATTATTAAATGCCAGGAACATGAACCTGAACTATTTAAAACTCAAGAAATTTTACATTAAAATAAGCATTCATATACATTGTCTTTTAACTCTCACAATAACAAAATAAATATGATCCCCGTTTTAAAGATGAAAAAGAGAAAGCGATTAAAATATTTTTCTGAACCTCAAATTTGTCAGTTAATGATGTAAGAGTAAAACTTAAAGACCATATACTTCACTTGGTTTTTATAATAGTTTAATACTTTTCCTGGTAGCCTAATAATTTCCATTCTTTGACTGGAATCTCAAAAGAAGTTTCAATTACCTATTTTTATTGAGGCAATTAAAAACTTCTAATAGTTTATGACAAAAATTTCACTGCAAAATGTATTATAAAATGACTAGTCCTTCAGAAACATTAGCCTTAGAGAATCTGGAATTTCTATCTACATCTTAAGCAAAAATATTAGACAGATTAAAGGGAATTATAACCCTAACATCTATGACATTCCTTTGTTATAAAATTCAGCTAAAACTCTAAGTGTATACTGCCTCAAAAATAGTAAACACATGTATAACAAAAAATAAAAATACAGTAAAATTAATACAATTTTTACATAGTGCCTATGGGAGAAACACTATAAAACAATGATCTTCCTAGACTTAGTCTAAAACTGCAATGCAAATCCTCTATTATGAAATTTCATCTTAAAAATCAAGGAACTATAATCTGATATTCATCTTTTTAAACAAAATATGTGCATTGACGATGGAAACATTTCACAATAAAAACATTTCTGATCACAAAAGTAAGCTCATCTATTTCCTGGTTCAATTTTAAATAAAAACATCTGGTTCAAGCATTTGAAATAGAAATAAAAATTCAGTAAATGTAAATGACCAGCACTTTATTTTAAGCAAAGTCCTTACAATCATTTACTAGATCAAATGTTGCTCCTTGAAATATACACTGGCAATGACTTTCTAAGTAAAGTCAAATGATGACGTGCCCGTCATGTCTATCCTCTACCTCGACACTCACTGAAAGTGTTAGCATCAGCACTGATGTTTTTTAAAAGGAAGAGCGCTCAACAAATAGCCTCCGAATTCCCAGAGGTCCTCTTCTACTTCCCACCCAGGTCAGCAAACCTCTTCTAGGACAGGGGTTCCCCAAAAACTCTGAGATGGAGCATTCAGACCCTCAGAACTGAGGCCAGCAAACTATCCCATGGTCACATGACACCTCCCCTTTGTTTTGTTCCTATCTATGACATTCCTAACAGCTTCCCATTCTCCTGCTAAAGGTTCTTTCATTCCCAGTCGTGTAACTTTTCTTGTCCTCTCACCCATGTCAGTTTTGGTCTTCATATATTAAGCTATAAGAAAAATCATCTTAAATGTTACTCCTAAAAATATGAACAAGAATGCAAATATCAGCATGGGGCTTAATGTAGGTGGGTAGTTCCTTCCCCCTTGAGGCTCTATTATGAATCTATTTTAGTTTTCTAAGGTATTATAGAAGTTTTCAGGCAGAACATAGATTTTCTTAAGATTTTAATCTTATTTAATGTCTCTCTCTCTCTCACACACACACACATGCGCACGCACACATAAAATGTACCATATCAAACCCATAATTACATTTACTGTTGCTTAGGATGAAGACACGAAGTAGGACTTTAAAAATACAAAGATGGTACACAAATGACTAAAAATCAGGTAACACTAATCTACTTCAGTACACAGAGAGAACCTGCTAGTCCCCACCAGGCCATGGGTCTCAAGTACCAATGGAATCTAAAGGGGGGTTGGCTAAGTACCTCTCAAAGAGCTAGCCCCCAATGGGTGAGTGACCTTCCAGTTGTTAAAACCTCATTCAGGCTAACATTTCCACCATGTCTTAGAATGAGTGTAAAGTGAAATCATATGACATTTGCAAATTACAGTCTCTTTATCTAGTTCTGAAATGCTTAAATGACTGGGATAAATTGCAAAATAACCTCACAGAGTAGTGTGAGTGGGCAGAAAGGTGGCCATGAATTTCAATTCTTCTCCTTTGTTAATTAATTGGTAAACTTCTCAAAAGTAGAAGCCTTCCGTTTTTCTGTATCCCCCACAGAACATGGCACAGGCTGGGCCCACTGTAGGCATTTAATAAATATAACATTAAACTACTTTTATGTAACAGTAATAAATTCATAAATATAATAATCCATAAGCAAAAATATAGATTCAAAAAGGCTCAAAATCTTAAATGACAAATGTTTGCAATTGCAGTCTTACCAGTCTGACTCAATATGTTACACAAAGATCATCAAAAATCTGACTTCCACCTCTCTCCAGTATCCCACAATCTGTTTTAATTTCCCCAGCATTAATCCTCTTCTTCATGTCTCTTAAGATCCAGCTCAAACCACCTCACCTGGACGTCTTCCCTGAGTCACCCAGGCAAAGCTGAGCACTTCCTCTTCCTGTACTCCCTCCGTCCACAAATTACTCATTTGTACATCTTTTTCTCTGTATCCCCATTAGAATGTCTTCCCCCATAGTGGGAACAATATGCAATTCATCTCTGCATTCCCAATTCCTAACACAGAGCCTGGCACACAGTAGGAATTCAAAAAAATGCTTGCTTACTGAAACCCCTTAATTTCACTGGCCAGTGCAGAATACTGGGCAAGGTAAACCACTGCACAGGATCAGTTATATTTCTAGTCATTTCAGGTTTTTTAAACTGCCACCCCAAAATACCTTTCTCCCTGATAGTTAAGAGAGCAATATGCAAAGCCTTTCCAAATGCGTTAGAAAACTATTTTCTCTTGCCACTTATTCTCCCCTCATCCAAATAGGCCCCAGCAAGCTCCTTAGCAGCAGTGTTCCCAGCAGCTGTTACTGCAGAGATTCGTATCTCCATGGATGCATGTGCCTATGCAGCTGGAATGGCGCTGGAAGTTCAAGGGGTCATTTCTGCTTCACTCCTCCTCTGGGTAGAGGAAAGGCTGTGGGAATACAGGGAGTTACAGAAAGGAGACAGGAGCCAGTAAGGAAAAAGCAAACATGAATCAGGTTGCTATCTTTGGTCAACATGAAAAAGACCATTTTCTTAATGTCTAGAGAGGTGGTACCAGAGATTAACCACTACCTGTGGGTTACATTTCATTAAAATGTAGAACTCTAAAATATTTTCCTCCCATCTAAAAGAGAAGAAAAATCTTTTTTATTTAAAACTAAAAAAGAATCAGCCAAAATTCAACAATGCCCTAGTCATCCTCAAGAAGTGATGCTTTTTCAATCAGGTTTTAACCAAGCAGTTTTCAATCACCAAAACTAAAGATACAGATTTTTATGCTTGGACCACATGTACCTCAAAAGAAGAAAATGCTATAATCGTCTATGTATTGGCACAAATCAACAGAAACAAATGCAACCAATGAAGTCTGTAATCTGTAAAACATATTATGAGCATCCACCACAGAAGAAAAGATAATGCGGTCAAACCTGACAATTCTGTATTCAACAGTACCATAACCAAAATATGTACAGTTAAACCCGAGGACAAGTTTTAATTATTCTAATATGAACTTTTGAACTCCCTACCTCCAATAACAGTAAATTATCAAGCTTCCCTATGATATCAGAGGATAATATATAGTTTAACACTGGCATTATCTCCTATGCCGGGTCCAGCATCATTTTTGCAGCCAACATATCTACCCCCAGCAATGTGAAAGCGTTAGAATGTCTTGGGATATCTGGCTGCCTGACAATCCCCTAAGAGGCTGGAGCTGCTGATGGTTCTAGAGGCTTATTTTGACATTAAAGCCCAGCAACCCGCTGAAGGTTTTATCGGACCATTCACTTCAAGGGGTAAAATTTGGGTGACCAATAACTCATCAAACAGAGGTTTTCAATGTTAATTGCCGACCTCGTTCATTTCTGATATCGGTTACAACCCTAGTACTGACAAACCTAAAACCTGGAAAGGCAGCCGCCTCCTCTATACTGCTTGCTCACAGGCTAGTACAGAATTATCTATTAGATATCAAGACAGAGGGTGTGGCTATTCACCTACAGACGCGATTAAGGGGTAGTGGACTGATGAGGATGAGCAGCAAAATGTGGGGTGGAGAATTAGCCCTGGAAGATGCAACGGGCACTAAGGGGCGGGAGGAAGTACAAAAAGTGAAAAGTGAATACCTCCGTGAAGACAGAGTGTGGGAGGGGAGTGAGAAGGGCACACGCTCCGCGAAGTGGTGGCTCCATGATTGCTGGGGAGGCGGCTGGGAGTTGGGATGTACCTACCCGTCGAAGCGGACGGTGCCCGTCTGCTGAGTCTGCACCCGGTAATGTTCTAACAGCAAGCGCACCACCTTGGCGTGCCCATTGCGGGCTGCGATGATGAGGGGCGTGGAGCGCTGCCCTCCCTGCTGGCTGACATAGCCAAGCAGATAGCGGATGTCGCTTTCAGACCGGTTGAGAAGCAAGGCGGCCAGAGTAAGCACCTTGCCCTCGCTGGCCGCCTTGTATACATAGCCAGCCAGGCCCTCCATGGCCGCCACCAACTCCAATACACGTTTGGTCGCCACCGCTGCTGCTGCTTTGCGCCCCCGGAGGCCGCGTTCGCCAGCGCTTCAAACCTGGGCCCTCACAGCCCATTCAACAGGGCGTCTTCGCCGCCGCCGCCGCGCCCAGGCCGCAGCGCGGCCGGGAGAGGGCGGAGACGCAGAGGTGGCCGGATGCCGCGGGGGGCACGTCCGAGACGCAGCCCCGGCAAGAGGGAAGGCGGTCAGGACCGCCCCCGAGGTCCCAGGCGCCGGCCCTGGGCCGAGGGCATCTCCACGGCGGCCGCCGCCCCGGGCCTCCCGCCGGATCCCTCCTTCCTGCGGGCTGCGCCGGGCGCGTGGCCGAGCTACGGGTCGCCGAGGAGGTTCCTAGAGGTCCGCCGACAGGCGCGTGGCCGAGCTACGGGTCGCCGAGGAGGTCTCTGGAGGGTCGCCGCCAGGCGCGTGGCCGAGCTACGGGTCGCCGAGGAGGTCCCTAGGGCGCCGCGCGCGCCCGGGATGGCGAACGGGGGGCGCGTCTCACCCGCCCCGGCCCGCCGGGCCTAAAGCGTGAAGCTGCCCCTGCCTCCGCCTCGGCTCGCCGTCCTCCCCGGCTGGAGGAAAGCCACAGGCCCTCGCCCACGGGAGCCCAGGGGAGCCCCACGCTGCGGAGGACTTCGGAGCTCCACGCCGGGGCGGCCCCGGAGCGATGCGGAAGGCTCCCGCGGCAGCAGCCCCCGGACTCAAGCTTGGGAAGAAGGCGAGCCTCCGCAGACTGGGCCGGGAAAGGGAGGGTGCCAGCGGCAGGGACCATTACGTGGGGTGTCTCTTCCAAAGTCGACCGGCCGGCAAACGAGGCCTCGGTGAAGAAAGGTTCTACCGCGCGACGCGGGCCCTTGCCCGGTTCGCACCTGAATGTCCTCTTTGCCCTTGACTCCTGGCGCCCCCACACATCCCTGGGGGTCCCTTAGCAGAGAGGGCACCAGAGGGAGGGCACTGAACCGATCCCACCGGGGAGCTGGGGGGCCCCGCCCGCCCCATTTTGCCATAAATGGGGCGGGACCCCTCTCTGCTCCTGATAGGAGGCCCAGGGAGGGGCACCTGGCAGGATCCATTTTAGGAAAAGTGCAGCGTCTCAGAGCCCCAGAAACGTGAGAGGACTTAAGGACGGACACTAGACTCTGAGAAGGCGCTGGAAGACCCGCCTGCCCTCCCTAGAGAGGGAGGTGAAGTGTGTGGGAGAGGTCAAGGGGGAGGGAGAACTCCCATGGTGGAAAGGGACGAAGGATCCTGGGAAGGGAGACAGATCAGTGCTGAAACAGACCAGGATTCTAATCCTGCGCCTGTCAGACACTTCGTTTTCCCACACACCTCACAAGATAGGTAGGATTTGAAAAAAATCATTTGTCCATCGAACACTGGAGAGCTACTGTGTGCCAGGCTCAACACTAGCGATTCAGTGATAAGAAAAACACAGTGCCTTCCGTTTAGACGTTTGTGGTGGTGTGGGGAAAACAGACTATAAACAAGTAAACAAGTGATAGACAAAACTAGTGGAGTTCGTATTATTACCATTTGCTAGGAAGCAAATAAAACAGTGATGGTGGGGGTTGCTAATTTAGTGTGGGTGATCAGACCAGCCCTCCCTCACAGTAACCCCAAGTTTGGGTATTCTGGGCAGAGGGAGGAGCTAGAACAAAAGGCCTGAGAAGGGCCCACTCTTGGTGAGCTCAGAAACAAACCTCGGTGTGGCTTGGAGCAGAGTGGGCCAAAGAAGTATGGTAGATGAAATCTGCAGGATACAGATCACGTTAGAGCTCAGTAACCCACGGTAAAGTGTACTTTACTTCTACCCAAGTATGATGAGGGCATTTGAAGGCTTTTAAACAGGAATGTGACAAGATACAATTTGTAGTTTTTAAAAGATCACTGTGACAAACTGCACCCGTGGTACATTCTTCCCGTGGAGAGTTTTGGACTTTGTTGGGGACAGTACTTCACCCATTCCTTGTCATCTGGAGATTGATTAGCAACTTCTTATTTAGTAACCCTCTGGCGCAGACCTTGGCGAGGGCAGCATCTTTGGAATCTGCAAACCTTGCATCCTCTAGCTCAGAAAAAAGGGAACCAGTCAGAAAAAGAGGGCTGGAGAAACGGGGGGGGAGACTTTGAAAAGGAGGGAAAGATATATAGATTGAGGCCTCAAGATGATGGTGAAGATGAAAACAACGCTTGGAATGGAAATTCTACTCAACAGATGTAGTATGACAAGTGTGCAGTGATCATTGTTTCTTTTCTGATTTAATTCAACTAAAATTCTACTGGAGAAGTGGGACTGCTGTTTGTTCTCCTACTGATTATAAAGTGTCTCTTTATTCCTGCATAGTGGGTTAAAGTGGTAACTCTGACAAGTCAAAAGATGAAATAACTGGCTGCTAGAGCCTTGCATATGGTAACCAACTGCTAGAAGCCTAAAAGAATCCAAAGTCTGCCACAACCTCTCCCTTAATCAACTTTCTTAGTATTTCATATACCTATTAGCCCTATGCTTTCAGATATGTTTTGTTTAGAGCTGTTCTGTTCCAGAACCCTTAAGCCCAGGCAGATTAAATGGTATGTCACTGAGTAATTTGTGAGTCAGAGCATTTTAACTAGCCAATCGGATGATAATTTAAGTTTAACTTTTCTCTTTTCGCTCCTCAGCTGCAAGCAAAATCTTGTAGTTTTTAATCTTAAACACTGAATAAAAAAAATCTCTTACAAAAAATTTAAAAAATAAATAAATAAAATTTAAAAAGATCACTGTGGCTGCTGTGTGGAGAATAAACTCTACGAAGCAAGAGTAGAAGCAGGAAGGTCATTCAGGAGGAAAGGTCTTGGACCAGGATGGTCGGCGTGGAGATGAAGGATTCCCAGGGACAGTCACAAAATGTACAAGCTCAGTACAGAAGTTACTTCCTCTCCCCCTCCTTCCCCACCGCCGCCACAACAAAGGACATTATCTAATATAGAGAAAGAACACACATATTTATTTGATCTCAAGGGACCAGGCTAGGCTCAACAAGTTCCCATAAATTCCTTTATTTCAACCGCACCGTTCTGATCCTTGGTGGTGAAGGCTTCCCCTCAGTTGCAGAGCTTTTGGTGGGGGGTTGAGCCGCTTCTCAAATTCTCTCCTCCCTTTGGCAGCACAATTTTACCTATTTGCAGATCCCTACACAAACATACTTTTTTCCCTCACCAAATTAAAGAAAAACAAGGTTGGAAATGAGGGCTGGAGATGAGGCAGGTGAGACTGGTAGAGGCCCTGAAATAGCTGGTAGAAAAGAGAAGGAAGCTGGTTGGTTGCATTCTGGGGCTTCAGAGTTGGAAGGAAGTCTCATTCTTGACAGGCTGACCCAGGCTTTTTAGCCTCTGGGTACGTGGCTGTGATTCTGCGATGTATGACCTGGGTTGGGGTGCTCCCTGCAAATGATTTTGTTCCCTAGCTCTGTAGAGTGACCAGGCTCCTCACATCCTTCTCTCTCTCCTCATGGCCTTGTACCCTGCATCATTCTTTCCCACCCGAGATTTTGGAGAAGGTGATCTAGACACAGGTCCCTTCTTCCCTTCAGTTTTGTTTTCTGAAGACCTGATTCACCCAGCTGTCAATTGCTGAATAAGAGACTTCCTTCCTCCTCTTGCCCTTGCAAGGTAAATGAGGGCTCATCCCAATGCTGACTCCTCCGTTTGGTGGTGTAACTGGCTGGGTGCTAGGAAGGGTGACTGGACTAAGAGTCATGCCAAAGAGGGGCTCAGAATTTGCATTGTGTAGCCTCATCCCGCAGATAAGAATATGTTTCTGCTCCAGCAGCTCACAGTCAGGAGCCTTGGGCTGCTCTTCTGTATTTATCCCAGAAGCCTGGTATAGGCCTCTGAGCTCCCTCAGTTGCTCAGTGGCCATTGGCTGACTGGAAACTCTTTGGTTGCCTCTATTTTTCTGGGCTCGGAGGGTGGCATTTCTGCGGTCAGGTTGTGCAAATCTGGAGAGGGGATGTGTAAACAGGACAAGGCTGCTTTCCCAAAGGCCAGAGCCCAGAAGTAGTTCCTTGTGCTTTTGATCTATTCCACTCCCCCTTGACAGAAAGCTACTGAGCAAGGGAACAATAGTAAAACATAACTGCAGTTAGGTTTATCCTGATGGGAGATTGATTGGCTGAGGACAGCAAACTACACTTTCCACCTGAACAAAAGATAGCACCAACCTCCAGCGCTTTGCTTGGTGGGGATTGGAAGGTGGCCTATGACCATGGTGCACTCCTTTTTCCAAACCCGGTTAGCCCAGCCTTACAGCTCTGAGACAATAGGGTTTCTCAGATTTTATGTAAAGTGCATGTAAAATGTCATTTTCAGGTACCAGTAAAGATACTTGTTTTAGTCCTAGACACGCACTTACTGTAATGGAAGAGGATGCCCTTTGGTGGGATAGATCAGGGTGTACTCCCTTCTCTACGGGCTACCTGTGGTGTTGGGCAAGTTTCTTCTGTACAATGGAGTTACTACGTTCCTTGCAGAGCTGGTGTGATGGTGTACGTGAGCTCTTTCACACAGCCTAGTCTTGCAAGTGAGTGTCAGCGTATATTAGTGCCATGTCTCCATAGCTCCCAACTGACAGTAATCCTTCTACTGTACCATTCACCTGTTCAGGAAAGGACTTCCCACCCCATCTGCATTTTCTCTGCTTCTGAAGATGCAGAATAAATCCACAGCATGCAAAGAGACAGATGATGAATTAGCTAAAGTTAAGAAATTTCAACAGAGATACAGAAGGACGATATCAGAAGTCAGTGAGTGTGAACTGAGAAACCACTGATGACTGAAAGGGTATCTCTCCGCGACCCTCCCTTCCCGAAATAGGTCAGGGAGGCACAAACCCACACGAGATTTTAATGGCTGAAAGAGAAAAGAAAATGGCTGTCTCTTTAAGTAGAGAGCAGCAGCTCTCAGGTGAGGAAGCGTGTTTTTTGAGGAGTTGGGGTTGGGTCTTAAGGGGTGGTGTGATCATCTGGTCGTTGGTGATTGGAGGCTGCGGGAAGCAAAATGGCGGCTCCTGATCCCAAGATGGCGGCTCTTGATCCCAAGATGGCGGCTTCTGATCCTGATGGAGGGTGAACAAAATGGTGGCTCCTGATCCCAAGATGGCGGGCGCTTAGCAGGCCGGAATTGCCTTCAATGACCAGTCACTATCAGCCCAGCTTCCAGGGAGTGGAGGCCCATTGGCCTTTATCTCCTCCTCCTCCCTTTCCTTGCCTTTCCCAGAGAAGCAGAGCTAAGGGCTGTTGAAAACAAAACCTTAAGTGGGGGCGGGGAGGGCAGCTACCTAATTGGTGTTGTTTTGCAAACCAGTTCACTCCTGCAGATTTCCTTTTACCAGGAAGTGGATTGAAATAGACTGTGTGCCTGCTTTCCTCTAACCTGACTCCTCCTGGAGTCGTGACACCAGTCAGGTACCCCGAGATTATAAACAGCAGTAACAATAGCTAGCTCACATCGAGTGCTTCCTGTGTGCCAGGTATCACAGTGAACACTCGACACAGATTAGCATGGCAAAGTTGTGCAAGCCTCTGAAGGATACCATTATCATTTCCATTCTTCGGATGAGGAAACTGAGATAGACATGTTGTATAGCCTGTCCATGGCGAATAACTAGGGTGGTGGAATGCAAGGATTTGGACTCGAGCTGTCTCACTCCTGTCCCCACCCCTGCTACCAGCCTTCTATGCCTCTCTTCCTCCCTCTAAGCGGCACCCACCCACCCTTCTCTCTGCAGCTGAATCACCAACGCTGTGGGCCTGAGCACTTCAGCGCCAAGGTGCTAATTAGCTAATCTGATCAGCCATCCTGTGGTAACGGAGGGCTAGAGGAAACTCTTCCCCACCATCACCCCCCACACCCTGGACATACTTCATTCCCACGCAGGATCACAGGTCCAAATCCAATGACATCTCATCCTAGAGATCTTCCTTGACTTTGCCCCGAGCTCTGTACCACTTGCATACCTCTCTTGGGGCCCTTACCTATTTCTAATAACTCACGTCTGTACAGCACATTATAGTCTTAAAGTACTTTCCCGTCCACCTAACCCAGCTCTCTCCACCTAGGCTTCTTAACCACCTTCTATCACCGGAGTGGCACAAAGCATGCTGCTCAACACCCGCGTCTGGAGTCCGCTCAGCTGTCGTCCCGGCCCCACCACCCACTAGCTGTGTGACGCAGGGCAAGTTGATTATTTAATTTCTCCACTTGTTCCTTATCTGTGAAATGGGGATAACAAAAGTGCCTCTCCCATCTGGTTGTTGTGAGGATTGAATGAAAATAAACACGCGTGCATGATGGAACTCAGTAACTGTCAGCTATTGTTATTATATCATTGGCTTTACCTCCAAATCCTGTGGCAATAAACAAAGCAAGTCAGTTCTTGTCATCAGTAAACATGAGTTCAAACCGGATAATCTCTAAACTCTCTTCTAACTCCATCAAGCTCCGATTCTACCATGAATCACATTCACGGATACATCTTAGCTCTTCTGTGCTGTAGTGGCCTCCTAGAGGCCCAGCCTTTAACAGAGGGCTTTTTATACAGTACGATGTCCTGCCAGCTCGATGTTATGATGGGACAATAGTCCCTGCCTCATCCAGGCTTTGGAATAAACAAATGAGAAATCACTGTACAGCATTTCACACAGTGCCTGGCGGTAAATAAGCTCCTAATAAATCATTGTTACATGTGACTCCCAAACATGGTTATTAAAGGCATAAACTCTGAAGCCACACTGCCTGGGTTCATCTTAGTGCTGATCCTGTGAGACCTTGAGCAAGTTAATTAACCACCCTGGGCCTCAGTTTCCTCACCAGTAAGATGGACATGATGATAACAGCTCATGCCTAATAAGGTTGTTGTGCAGGTCAAATGAGTCACTGTAAGAAAGACACCTAGAACTGTGCCTTTTGTAAGTGCTTTTTGTCATTACTAACAGGGGAAGAGACCCAGGCCAGAGACGTCAAGTGACTACCCCAAGCAGTAGTGCAGTTGGGACCCAAATCTAGGTCTGTCTGACTCCCGAGGCTCAAACCTCATGTTAGGATTGCTGCTGCCCTAGATGACCCACGTACATTTCTAACGGTGCAGACATCAAGAGCACAGGAGAGCGAGTGGCATCAGAGCCCCTGGGGTGAGGCCACAGGATGCCCTCAAGTCATGCCACAGAAGTGTCTTTTTCTTTACCTGTGTCTGGCCTCGTGGCTTTAGCATTCCATCAGGGCCACCGCCCAGAAGCCCATAAACACGGCACCACCCACTCTTGCCTTTTGGCTTGGAGCCTGCAGAGAGAGCCTCATTACACACTTTGATGTCACACTCAAAGCTGGGCTCTAGCTCTTCAGCCCAGACAGGCCCCGGCCTGGAGGCATTTTTCGTATCTTTGGCGTGATTCAGCCCAGGAGGCAAGACCAGACAGACCTGTACCAGAGGAATGAGCTGGGCAGTCGATGGAGGAGAAGAAGAAAAACAAACAGGGATCAGAGCTGGGCGGCTCTCATGGCTGCTGGGCTGCCGGGCGAAGAAGCAGGGCTAGGGCTAGGGAGCCACCTGCTCCAGAGCTGCCCGGGACGCAGCTGCCCACTGACCAATTTACCTTCCTTGCAGTCAAACTGACTGATTTAAACATGAATCCAACTGTGCTTCTAAAGCCCCAGAAAAACACTAATAACATTTCCCATTTGTTTTTAAAGTAATTTGTTATTATAAAGCAGCACATGCTTATTGAGAAATATTGGGAAAAATTTTAAATATAAATTAACATTTTTTAAATATATATACATACATGTGTGTATATGTGTGTGTGTATATATATATATATATATGCCACTAGCAATAATATGTTCAGTAAATTTCCAATTAGTCTTTTTTCTAAGTCCATAGGCATATACATATGGTTTATTAAACAAAATTGGAGACATTCTACATAAAGAATGTTGTGTCTTTTTTTTTCACTTAACATAAAATCATGGGCATCTTCGAATGTTACAAAACATTCCACCAGAACAATTCACAATGACTGCGTTCATCAGGATAGATGTGTCACAGTTTTTGTGGCCAGGCCCTAATTATTGAACATTCAAGATGTTTCCAAAATTGTTACTGTTATAAATAATACTGCCATGAACAAACATCTTTTTGCTTACATTTTTGTCTATATACCTGATTATGTTGTAATAATAAATTTCTAGCAATGTAATTACTAGCTTGAAAGATTTTGACTATTTTTTAGTACATATAGCTGAATTACTCTCCAGAAAATACATTCAGTTTATACTCCTGAAAGCAATGTGTGAGAGGGTACCTCTCAGTCTCTCTTTTGAGCCAGTAAGCCAGATAACAAACATCTCAAAATCCTCCGTTTCTTGACCTGACTTGTGCCAAGGACCTCTTTCGCAGTCCAGTTAAGCTTACTAACCCCTTCTCAGAAATATGTATAAATGTAAAATAAAATACCTAGGGTTATAAAGGAAACCAGCTATATTGAAATATAAAACACAATGATGATATGGTAGTCTATCTGCTCCTTTCAAGATATATTCATTTCTTCAGGCAAACAATTAATCTGTTTATCTTCCTGGGCAAGAATTTCCTGAACCTGTTGAATCATGTTGATTTCAGTGGTCTCAGTTCTTCCTCACAAGACAAATTTCTTAGCCTGAAATTCTTTCTCCCAAAAGCGCAGGCTATTTTTGCCAGTTTTTGCTGTCTGTCTTTTCCATACTGTGAGTTTATTGAGGGTGGGGGCTAAATCTTACACTTCTGTATATGAGGTTTGATTGTTTTCTATATTATATTTAAAATGTATAACATGCACTATTTATAACATTTGCCTTTATTTCTTGCTTTTTAAAAACTTAATATTGTATCATAAACATTTCCCATCATATTATACAATCTTTATAAAACTGTTTCAATGATTCTATTGGTGGACATTCGGTTGTTGAGAATATATTCTTCGCTATGTTCCAAGAAATGGAATTATTGAGACAAAAGGTATAACCGTTTTAGAACCTTAATAAAGGTGATTATCAATTGCTTAACTAAATAATTTTATCAGTTTACACATCTTCCAGCCACATATGAGGAATCCTATTTCACCAAACTCTCCCTAACTCTGGATATTATATATTTTTAAATATTTGCTAATTTAATAGTGTAACTGATATCTCATTGTTATGCGGATTTATTTTTTTTGATTCCTAAAGTGTTGGGAGATTTTCATATTTTTTTTCCTAATTCTATTTAATTTTTGAAATTACTTGTTTTCTTTTCTTGTTAATTGGAACTCAGGTCCCCAGGTGCAGAGAATTAATCACACTTCTTAGTTCATAGTTCATTATACTCAAAAGTTGACACAATGGCATTCTCAAAATTTTTCTTTTTTCTCCCTTCTTTTCTGATATATATATGTATATATATACAAAATTTATATATGTGTGTGTGTATATATATATATACAAACATACACACATATATACAAAAGAAACCACACAAAAGAGTAACCACTGTTATGATTCCATTTATATGAAGTTCAAAAGAAAGCAGAACCACTCTGATGATAGAAGTTAGAAAAGAGGTTACTTTTTGTAGGAGTTACTGACTGGGAGGACATGTTTCTAGCATTCTAGAAATGTTTTATTCTCAACTTGATTGGTTACATGAGGATACTCATTCATAAAATTCATTGAATTTAGTATACTCAATGTCTATGCACTTCACTGTATGTAAGTCATACTTCATCAAAAATATTTACAAAAAAAACAGTAAGATACCTTTTGTTCATATATGGGGATGTTCACAAGGTGTTATCATCCCTTACTGGGGAAAATAGGTGATGAACTGAGACTTCCTTTGCTTGATCAATAGGTTTTTCTGGTATTCTCTGGGGAGTTGGCAGGAGACAAGGTCTTACAAAATCTGGAAGAAACTGTTTTTTCATATACAGGGATTCCTTGTGCTGTTCACTTTTCTACATGCATGTAATATTTGGATAATTAAGTTTCTTTTTAGAAAACTTCCCTTCTTTTGAGCCTCGTAGCTATTGTTTCTTTTTCTTTTTTACTCCTTTTTGCATCCAAATTCCTGAAAAGAGCTATCTGTACTCACTGTTTCTAATTACTCTCCTTTCATTCTCTCTCTTTATTTGGAATGAACTTTCTTATTTGGAAGATTTCCAACATGAACAAAAATCAAATTGTAGAGTATGCCACCCAGATTCAACAATCATAAGCTCATAGTCAATCTTGGTTCATGTATATCCCATCCCACATAACTCCCATTGTATTATTTTGAAGGGAATCTCAGACATTGTATCATTTCATCAATAATTATCTTAGCATATATCTTTAAAAAATAAATTTTTTAACCCAATCATAATACCATAAATCTAAAAAATAATACTATAATATATAAAATAGCATACACTATAATATCTTTAAAATTGACAGTAATTCCTTAATATTAAATATCCAATCAGGGTTCAAATTTCCCAGTCTCATAAATGATAGCACATATATTTTGTTTGAACCAGTATCTAAACCTGTCTCATATATATTGCCCTTGGTTGCTCTGTACTTCAAATTTATTTTAATTTAGAGATTCCCTCTCTCTCCTCTTTTATTTTTCTTTTAATTCATTTATCAAAAAAAATTAATCCCTTGTCCTATAGAGTTTCCCACAGCCTGGATTTTTGCTGATTGCATCCCCTTAACACGTTGTTTAACATGTTCTTCTTCTGTCTATATTTTCTGCAGCTAGGCAGGTAGACCTGGTGACTTGGTCAGATTCAAGTTTGGATGTTAGGCAAGAAGAGTTCGGAGGTAGTGCAGTGGTCCCCTATTGGGCATGGGATGTCTAGCTTCTTTCACTTTCTGTGTCTCTTTTGCAATCCATGGCAGTCTTTGCCTACGTGATTTTCTGAGTGGTTTTCTTATCCCTTCTTTATTTAATAATGAGAATACTTTTATAAAGAGAAACTTTCTTTCATCAACTACTTGGCTGTCCTAGCATACCATTCACATAGAAAAGGCAGGTCATACTTCTTTCCTTTTGTTTTCACTTGTTTGTTTTTAAAATAGTGAATTCTTTCCCTAACATCTTCCAGAAGCAAATATTGAAGATTTGGGGAGTTTTTATGGTATCGTTACAAATTCATGGATGTAAACATACCTCACATGTTTCATTCTTATAGATGGAAATACCATTTTTAGTCTATCATATTGTCAAAGATCAAGAAGTTTGAAAACATACAGTGTTGGTGAGGCTGTGTAAAATGGTTCAACTACTGTGAACAGCAATTTGAGAATATTTGACAAATTATAAAATGCACATCTCCTTTGGCCCAACAATTTTACTTTTAGGAATGTATCCTACAGATAGATTCACAAGTGTGCGAAGTGGCATATGTACTGAGATATTAATGGCAGCTTTGTTTATTTTGGCAAAAAATTGAGAAAAGTATTTGTTACACCCCTGTTCAAAGCAGCATTATTCATAAAAGCCAAAAGGTGGAAGCAGCCCAAATATCTGTTGATGGACAAATGGATAAAGTGGTGCATACCTACAATGGAATGTTATTCAATCTTAAGAAGGAGGGAAATTCTGACACATGGTACAACATGGCTGAATCCTGAGGACATTGTGCTAAGTGAAATAGCCAGTCACAAAAAGACAAATACTGTATGTTTTCAAACTCACAGAAACAGAAAGTAGAATGGTGGTTGCCTGGCTCCAGCTGGAGAAAGAAAAATGGAGAATTGGTGTTTAACAGGTAGAGAGTTTTAGTTTTCCAAGATGAAAAAATTCTGGAGGTTGGTGGTACAACGTATGAACATACTTAACACTACTGAGCGGCACACCTAAAATGCTTAAGATGGTAGATTTAATGTGATGTGTATCTTAACACAATTAAGGAAAAACATTTTTCATCTATTTAAAAATGTAAAGAAAATTCTAAATTTTAATTAGTAGCATGACGTTTATTATTCATCTTTGTATTGTGTAATGTCAGTTTTAAACGCAAGTGTCATGGTATTTAACTCCTAAAATTACACAATTTATGTGTTATGGCTTTTCCGCAGAGGGTGCCTTGAGCTGTCCAGAAGAGACAAACAGCAAAGAATGAGGAAGGCTGGAAGGAGGAAAAGAAGACGCCCCACCCCCCAGCCGCCCCAAGCTTGGAGCGAGACTGGGGCGCACGGACACGGTCAGGGCGTGGGCGCCCCTGCCCGGCGCGCGGGCGCAGTCCCCATCACTGGGGGGCGGGGGGCAAGCTCAAGCCTGCGAACCGCTGGGCTGCGGCCCCTGCTGGGCGCTGAGCACCCCGCTGCGCCCTGGTGGTGCCAGAAGTCAGGCCAGGTGTCCCGTCTTCCCAAGTGCCCGCCTCCCAGACCCAAGCCGACAGACCTCGACGCGGCGCCGGTCGCGTCCGCCCCTGCCTCGCGATTGGCGAGAGACCCTGCGCTGCCAGCCCGGGAAGCAGCGGCCGGCAGCACACCCACTCCTGAGCATCCCCACGACCACGCCTCGGGCCTTGCCCCGAGCGGAAGGTGACCGCCGTCGAGGCGCAGGAGCCGGGAGGGAGAGGCGGGGCAGGGCCCCTGTGTTGGCCACACACTCTGAAGCCTGCCGGGTATGTAGGGATCACAAGTTTTGGTAATAGCATCTAGAGCAGTGCTGTCCGATAGAAATATAATGAGCTCCACACGTACGAGCCGCGTCATATGCTTGTATATGTAATTTTAATTTTTCTAGAAGCCACATAAAAAACGATGAAAAGAAACAGGTGAAATTAACTTTAATATATTTTATTTATCCTAACAAATCTAAACTATTATTTCCACATGCAATCAATATTACCAAGTATTGAGACATTTTACCTTTTTTTTTTTCCATACCAAGTCTTCAAAACTCCAGTGTGTATTTTTAAGGCACATCTCATTCCAGGTGCTTGCGGGCTGCATACGGCTAAGGTTAAGGGACAGGGCGGGCCTAGAGAATGAAACCACAAGTGGGGACCACCTGTGCTATTGCCACTTGGTGGCGTAACAGTAGCAGCTAAAACCCAAGTACAAGCCAGCATTGGTCAGTCACATCACAGGATAAGCTTTTTGGCCTCAGAATTTCTGGAAGTGTCTTGATGACTATTGTGTTGTATTTTGACAGTGTTAACTAAATTTTAGACATTCCTGTATATAAGTGTCGTCCAGACATTTATTAAGCAGTAGTATTAATGCTAATGCTGGAGAACAATAGCCCCAAATCAATAAACATAGAAAGGGAAATTAGATTTTGCAGTTGCCATGAGGGAAGCCAAATAATTAACCTCATGTTCTGTGTTGTTAATTGAAGAATGAACACTTGGGGAAATACTGGAAAATTCTGAAGGAAATCAAGATCCAAGCACAATACACTTTTAAGTTTGCAAAAATGGTTACAAAAGAAGGCAGAGAAGGAAAAAACAAAACCTGGCCACACGGCCTCAAGATCTATGCCAAAGTGACGTGCACCTGGGCTGCGCTGGCTGTGCATGTAAACACTCGGAGAATAGGAAGCCTTGTTTTATATCTGCTCCTAAGGGGGAAATGGATTGCTGGTAGAATGCAGCATTATGTACATTTCCATTTTCACCAGCCTTTCCCTTTCATCTGTTACTTTACTGATGGACTAGCCTACCACCTTGTGGTGAAAGACAAAAACTACAGGCCACTTTAAAAATAGAATGCCTAAAAATCTCTTGAATATTAAACATGAACTACTTTTTCTTGAACTCATCTCCTCAGGCAAGGGAAACAAAATAAAAAATGAACAAGTGGGACTACATCAAACTAAAAAGCTTCTGTATAGCAAAGGACACCATCAGCAGAATAGAAAGGCATCCTACAGTACAGGAGAATATATTTGTCAATGATATATCTGATAAGGGGTTAACATCCAAAACACATAAAGAACTCATACGCCTCAACACCCCAAAAACAAATAACCCTTTCAAAAATGGGTGGAGGACCTGAACAGACACTTCTCCAAAAAACAAATACGGATGGCCAACAGGCACATGAAAAGATGCTCCACATCACTAATTATCAGGGAAATGCAAGTAAAAACCACAATGAGATATCACCTCACACCAATGAGGATGGCCACTTTCCAAAAGATAAACAAATTCTGGTGAGGATATGGAGAAAAGGTAACCCTCCTACACTGTTGGTGGGAATGTAAATTAGTGCAGCCACTGTGAAAAGCAGTGTAGAGGTTTTGAGGACAAAAAACTAAAAATAGAAACACCATACAACAGGTAATTCCACTTCTAGGAATTTACCAAAAAAACCCACAAAATCTCTGATTCAAAAGGTATATGAACCCCTATGTTAACTGCCACATTATTTACAATAGCCAAGATATGGAAGCAGCCAAAGTGTCCATAAATAGATGAATGGATAAAGAAGATATGGTACATATACACAATGGAATATTATTCAGCCATAAAAAGAAAAGAAATCCTGCCGTTTGCAGCAACATGGATGGATCTAGAGGGTATTATGCTCAGTGAAATAAGCCAGGCAGATTTCCATATGATTTCACTTATTTGTGGAATATAAAAACAAAGCAAAACAGAAGGAACAAAACCGCATTAGACTCATAGACACTGAGAAATGACTAGTGGTTACCAAGAGGGAGGGGTTGGGGCTGGTGTGGTGTGGGGGAAGAGAGATAAAAAGGCACAATAATTCACAATCACAGTATATATAAGTTGATCACAGAGACCAATGAACCATTGTGATGGATATTTGAAGCCAACGTAAGATTGTATATTAACGATACTTTAAAAAAAACAGAAAAAAACAAATGCCTGGTATTTGATACCTCAAAAGAATAAATGCAACATGAAATCCTGGAAACCAACCGTCCAGTTTGAGAACTAGAAGGTACGTATTGCTGCATCCACCTGTATGTATGCCTTTTTCCTATCTTATCCTTCCTCCTCACCAAAGGTAATACTAGCTTGAATTTTATGTTGACCAATTTTTTTATTTTTAAAAATACGTGGTTGTATCATGTGCATATGTATCCCTGAACAAAATGTTGTTTAGTTTACTTGTTTGAGCTATATAAAAGTGCTATCATAACTTTATGTCATTTTCTGCAACTTGCCTTTTTCAGACATATTTGACCAGGTTATGTGTGAGGCTGTAGTTCATTCTTTGTGTGAATATATCACTTTTGTTTATCCATTCTGCTGTCAATAAACATTTGGTAGCCTTGTTTTTTTCTATTGCAAACAGTACTGCAATGAATATTCTTAGGCACGTGCAAGAATTTCTCTGTAATAGATCTAGTTCAATTTTATAAAATGTTGCCAAAGTATCTTTCAAAGTCTACCGATTTACACTCTATCTGTGGTATATAAAAGGTCCCATTTATCCTCATATTCACCATTATTTGGTGTTACTAAATTTCTTAATTTTTGTGGACAGAGTTGGTGTAAAATGGTATCTTGTGGTATTAATTTCTATTTACCTGATTGTCATTGAGGTTGAGTATCTTTTTACATGTTTTTTGGCAATTTATGGTTCCTTTTTTGTAAAGTGCCTGCTCATGTCTTTTGCCCATTTTTCTACTGATTTGTCTTTTTCTCATTTCAATATTAAGATCTTTATCTGGATCCTAATTTTTTTGTCAGTTACTTATGTCACAAATACCTTCTGCCAGTTTCTGTATTTGGCAAACTTGCTAGATTATTGTGAATTCTAATAATTTGTAAATTCCTTTAGGGTTTTCTGTGTATACAATTATATTACCTGCAGAATTGTTTCCTTCTTTCCCCTTGTATCTGTCTTATCCTTGCCTTATAGAGCAGAAGGGGTAATAGCAGACACCTACATCTTGTTCTGCTCTTAAAGGAACAATGCTTTCAATGATTCACCCATAAGAATAATGACTACTGTAGGCTTTTTTAAAAAGTTAACTTTCTAACATTAGAAAAATTCATTTTATTCCTGCTTATTAAGCGATTTTATTATGAATGGACATTGACTTTTACTGAATATCTTACTACATCTATCGTGATAATCATGTAACTTCTACCTTAGCCCATTAATGATATTAATTAAAATCATGAGGTTTTATATTAAATCAGCCTAATATCCTTGAGATAAATACAGCATAGTTGTGATAAACTGTCTTTATCATACTCCAGTGGACTTTATTTGCTAATATTTTGTTTGTAATTTTTCTTTTGGTATCATTAATATACAATTACATGAGCAACATTGTAGTTACTAGATTCCCCCCATTATCCAGTCCGCACCACATACCCCATTACAGTCACTGTCCATCAGTGTAGTAAGATGCTATAGAATCACTACTTGTCTTCTCTGTGCTGTACTGCCTTCCCCGTGCCCCACCCCCTACATTATGCGTGATAATCATAATGCCCCTTATTCCCTTCTCCCTCCCTTCCCACCCACCCTCCCCAGTCCCTTTCCTTTTGGTAACTGTTAGTCCATTCTTGGGTTCTGTGAGTCTGCTGCTGTTTTTTACCTTCAGTTTTTTCTTTGTTCTTATACTCCACAGATGAGTGAAATCATTTGGCACTTGTCTTTCTCTGCCTGGCTTATTTCACTGAGCATAATACCCTCTAGCTCCATCCATGTTTTGCAAATGGTAGAATTTGTTTTCTTCTTATGGCTGAATAATATTCCGTTGTGTATATGTACCACATCTGCTTTATCCATTCATCTACTGATGGACACTTAGGTTGCTTCCATTTCTTGGCTATTGTAAATAGTGCTGTGATAAACATAGGGGTGCTTATGTCTTTTCGAGTCTGTGATCTTGTTTTCTTCAGGTAAATTCCTAAAAGTGGAATTCCTGGCCAAATGGTATTTCTATTTTTAGTTTTTTGAGGAACCTCCATATTGCTTTCCACAATGGTTGAACTGATTTACAGTCCCACCAGCAGTGTAGGAGGGTTCCCCTTTCTCTGCATCCTCGCCAGCATTTGTTGTTCCTATTCTTTTCTATGTTGGCCATCCTAACTGGTGTGAAGTGATATCTCATTGTGGTTTTAATTTGCATTTCCCTGATAATTAACGATGTGGAGCATCTTTTCATGTGCCTGTTGGCCATCTGAATTCTTTAGAAAATTGTCTGTTTATATCCTCCGCCCATTTTTTAGTAGGGTTATTTGCTTTTTGGGTGTTGAGGCATGTGAGTTCTTTATATATATTGGATGTTAACCCCTTGTCGGATACATCATTTACAAATATATTCTCCCATACTGTAGGATGTCTTTTTGTTCTGCTGATAGTGTCCTTTGCTGTACAGAAGCTATTTAGTTTGATGTAGTCCCACTTGTTCATTTTTGCTTTTGTTTCCCTTGCCCGGGGAGATATGTTCATGAAGAAGTTGCTGATGTTTATATTCAAGAGAGTTTGCCTATATTTTCTTCTAAGAGTTTTATGGTTTCATGACTTATATTCAGGTCTTTGATCCATTTTGAGTTTACTTCTGTGTATGGAGTTGGACAACAGTCCAGTTTCATTCTCTTACATGTAGCTGTCCAGTTTTGCCAACACCAGCTGTTGAAGAGGCTGTCATTTCCCCATTGTATATCCATAGCTCCTTTATAGTATATTAATTGACCATATATGCTTGGGTTAATATCTGGACTCTCTATTCTGTTCCACTGGTCTATGGGTCTGTTCTTGTGCCAGTACCAAATTGTCTTGATTGCTGTGGCTTTGTAGTAGAGCCTGAAGTTGGGAAGTGAGATCCCCCCCTGCTTTATTCTTCCTTCTCAGGATTGCTTTGGCTATTCAGGGTCTTTTGTGGTTCCATATGAATTTTAGAACTATTTGTTCCAGTTCATTATGCTGTCAGTATTTTGATAGGGATTGCATTGAATCTGTAGACTGCTTTAGGCAGGATGGCCATTTTGACAATATTAATTTTTCCTACCCAAGAGCATGGGATGAATTTCCATTTGTAAGTCAGTTTATTTAATACTATTGTATTGTTGGGTTTTTCTTTTACAGCTTTGATAAGCTATATTTTTCTAGAAATGATTCCTTTTCTAATAAGTTTTCAAATTCATTGACGTAATATTATTTGTGGTATGCTCATCTTTTAAATCTCTTCTGTATTTGCAGTTTCTGTTCTTTATTCCTATTATTGCTTATTTATGCATGCTACTATCATCTTTTTTCATGACTCTTACCAAAACATTATCTATTTTGTCTGGCCTTAGCTTGTTGATCTCTCTATTGTGGATTTGTTTTCCATTTCATTAATTTTTGCTCTTATCTTTCTTTCTATATGCTTTTTTTTTTAGTTTATTTCATTGGGTATTTTTCCTCTTAGAGTGAAAGCTAGTTCATTAATTTTCAGCCTTTTTAAAATTTTCTAACATAAGCATCTAAAGCTTTAGTTCCCTTGTAATTACATTTTTGCTGCATCCACCAGTTTTGGCATGTAGAATTTTTATCACGTATCATATAGTTTTTTCTATACAACTTTCAATTTCTATTATGATTTCTTACTTGACTCATAAATTATTTAGAAGTGTGCTTTCTAATTTCTAAAACTTGGAGAGGAGTTATTTATTTTTCAGTTATGGACTTTGAATTTAATTGAACGTTAGATTTATGATCATAGGTCATCAAATGTGGAATCATATTCTTTGAAATTTGTTGAAACTGGCTTTATGGCCTTTTATATGGTCAATTTTTGGAAATGTATGCACACTTGAAAAGAATGTCCATTCTTTGATTGTTGGATGCAGAGTAATTTATAAATATGTACTAAATTGAGTTGGTTAATTATGTTATTCCATCTTTCTTGACCAATCAATAATTGAGAGCATTGTACTGAAATATCCCAGTATGTTAGTGCATTAGTCAATTTCTCTCCATAGCTCTATACATTTTAATTGTATATATTTGGATGCGATCCTAATAGGTACCCACAACTTTATAACTATTATATCTTCCTAAAGAATTTAACTTTTTATCACTGTAATGTTAAAAGGTTCTAATAATACTCTTTACCTTACCGCCTATTTTGTCTAATACATAATTATACCAGATTTCTTTTAATTAGTAATTGCCTGGCATATATTTTTCATCATTTTACTTTCATCCTTTCTGTGTCCTTTTATTTGAGATACATGCAGATTTTTCCTTTCTAATCTAGGACTGATGTCTTATAATCGATTGTTTAGCCTACTTATTGTGATCACAGATAATATTTAAATTTCTGTCATCTTTTTACTTTCTATTTGCTCTCCTTTTTTAAACTTTTTTCCTCCATTTTTTTTTTCTAAATTGAAGTTTTATTTTCTTATTCTCTTCTCTTCCACTGGAGTGGAAGTTCTATTTTCTATTCTTAGTGATTACCCGTGAACTTTTACCATGCACATTTAACAAAGACAAAAGTGAATCAGTGCCTGAACCTTCTCAAGAGGAAAACAAAGAACTTAAAACACTAACTCCACCAACCACCTCACCACCTGTACATTATTGTTGTCCAGTATTTGTTCCTGTCCTTTTTCAACTCCACAAATTGTATGCCATCATCATCTTTTATTAGTGGTTTTTACAAGTGATGTTTGTTTTTAATTATCTACATGTTTACTGATTTTTTTTGCTCACCATTTCTTCCTGCATTTTAGACCCTCCCTCTGGGATCATTTTCCTTCTTCCTGAATTAAACATCTTCTAAAAGTTGTTTTAGTGAAAGTGTGTAAGTAGTTAAAATTCTGGGTTTTTTTCTAATTTCACCTTCATGTTTCTGTTTACACTCATTCTTGAAAGACAGTTTTACAGGGTATGCAGTTCTGGATTAACATACTTTCTCTGCGTACTTTGAAGGTATTTGTTGTCTTATGGATTCATTGTTGCTGTCACTATCCAATTGTTGTTTCTTTGTAGGCAGTTTTTCCTTCCTCTCTAGCTGCTTTTAAAATCTTTGCCTTTCGTGCTCTGTGGTTTCTCTACAATATGTCCAAAGTGTGGGGTTTCTTTCTTTTTTAACCTGCTTGATGTATATAGTGTTTCTTGTATCCATGGGTTCATGTCTTTCCAGTTCTAGAAATTCTTAGCTATTATTGGCTTTTCAAGTTTTGCTTCTCCTTTATTCTCTCTATTCTTTCCTGGGATTCTGACTGGATATTTTTTAGACTTTCTCAATCCATCATCCCTTCAATCATATTTCTCATTTCCTTGGTTCCCTGAGCTGTATTGTGGGTAATTTCTCAGATCTGTCTTCTAGTTCACTAATCACTACTCAGCTGTGTTTAATATATTGTTTAGCTTGTCCATTGAGTTTTTTAAATCAACAATTAAATTGTCCAGAAACCTATGGTCATTTGCAACAGTCTCTTTGCCTTGCTTATTTTTTTAATAACAACTTTATTGAGATTTAATTCACAAAGAAGTCACGCTTTGAAAGTGTACAATTCATTGGGTTTTTTTTTTTTGGTACATTCACAGAAGTTGTGAAACCATTACCACTATCTAATTCTAGAATATTTCTATCACCCAAAAAGAAACCCTGCACTCGTTAGCAGTCACTGCCTATTTTTTTCTATCACCATCCCCCAGAAATCACTAATCCATTTTCGGTCTCTATGGATCTGCCAATTCTTGATTTTCCATGTAAATGAAATCATACAGTAGATGATCTTTTGTAACTGGCCTCTTTCATTTAGCATAACATTTCCTAGGTTCATCCATGTTGTAGGAAGTATCAATAATTTGTTCCTTCTTATGGCTGAATCATAGTTCATTGAATGGATATACCACATTTTGTTTGTCTAAATATATTAAATTTTTTGTCTTATACTCATGATGGCTTGTTTCCTTCTATGTTTGATGATACATTTCTGAGATAAAGATTTTTGTTTTGTTCACTGCTGTAGCCCCATCATCTAAAACAGTGATTGATATGTTCAACAAATCTGTTGAATGACCAAATGAGTCCTGAGGACCTAAGCAGGAGAGGAAACCCCAAAGAGGATGTGCATTTGCTTCTGCTGGATGCAAGCTATCTACACACCTAGGACTATGTTAGCCTCTATCAGTCAGGGTTTTGTTGGCAAGACAGAAGCCATATAACTCTATGTATTCCAAGTATATCCACCTATGTTAATGTAAGGTAGATAATCAGCTGTCCCCTGGGTGCAACTCATCTGTACCCCAAATGGTTGCTTCTTGCCTTTCCAGAGACTAAGGACAGGCACTCTGGAGACAGAAACCACACAGTGATTTATTAAACAGGGAATGTTTAATATAAGGAATTATTAAGCTATGATAAGTGAGTAACTATAAGGTGTACCCAAGGATGGCAAACTTTGAAGGGGAGAGCCCCCTCTCAAAAACTAGGGTTCAGACCTCAGTGGAGAAAATGTGGTTGCAGCCCGCTGGGTGGAAGAGAAGTCTGCAGGGTGACTTGGAGCAGAGCCTGTCCTCAGCCTCTAGAACCTCAGACTCTGCACACAGGAGGCATGTGCATGTGCGTAGAGGCAGTCTGGGCGCCGCTGCGGGAGGGAGGCCTGGAATACCCACCCTCCATATTAGAGAACCACAGGAAGGCAATCACCAGGCCAGGGAGGGGCTGCAAGGGCACTGAGAGGCAGTGTTCCAGGTGTTTGGCTGGGACAGAGCACAACCAGAAGTCCTCGCATCCATACCAATTTCTGAAGGTAAAGCACCAGACCCAGCAGAGGCTCCTTCCTCCCCCAAAGTCTTTCCAGTGACCTCTACTCAAAAAGCTTATAGCATGCTCATTGGAAGGAGATATGCTTAAAATAATGTTGCCCATTATTATAGAACAGGTATTGAAAAGTGAATTTGGAGCTAACAGGCAATAAATTGATAATTGGCCTGCCCAGTATCTAAGATACAGGGAAATAGAGGTATATATACAACATTGGATAGGGGAGGGGAGTGCAGGTAAGGGAGCCTTTGACTGTGACTCCAGCCCCTGGCACCCATATGGGTGGTCCCCAAGGTTTGCAATGAGGCCACTCTGATCTTAAGCACCTCTGAGAGGCTCCCACCTACCCTCTCAGGCTGCAGCACCATTTCAGGTGATTCTCAAGAGGCACTCCCAGAAGCTGCTATGAACTCATGTCTGTCCAGGAGTCTGCCTGGAGGCCCACAGGGCAGAGCATTCTGAGAAACAATTTCTGCTTCTCCTCTAGGATGCAGAGGAGACTCAGCAAGGGGTGCATTGACAATAACAATCTGAGTCCTGAGCTAAGGTGGAGTCCTGCCCCAAATATCCCACGTTGCCTCTGGCCCAAGGGCAGGCTTCCCAGAAGCAGCTGAAATGGGCATTTGCCCTCAGGGCCACCCAATCTTTCCTTTGTTTTCCAACAGGGCTGCTGTCCTAGTCTCAGGTCCTTGAGTTTTGTTCGTTTTTAGTGGTGAGGGACCTTGGCTATTGCCCTTACTTCCTGCATACCCAACAATACATTACAAGTATTTTTTTCCAGGATCCAGTTGTTTTTTTGGGGGGAGCCCCTCAGAGTATCTAGTCCATCACACTGCCAACAGCAGAAGATCCAGGCTACTTTTTTTTTTAACTAAGGTATCATTGATACACAATCTTATAAAGGTTTCACATGAGTAACATTGTGGTTTCAACATTCTCCCATATTATCAAGTTCCCCCACACACCGCATTGCAATCACTGTCCATCAGTGTAGTAAGATGCTATAGAGTCATTACTTGTCTTCTCCATGCTATACTGCCTTCCCCCGACCTACCTATCCCTTCTTGGAGTCTGTGAGTCTGCTGCTGTTTTGTTCCTTCTGTTTTGCTTTGTTCTTATACTCCACAAATGAATGAAATCATTTGGTACTTGTCTTTCTCTGCTTGGTTTATTTCACTGAGCATAATACCCTCTAGCTCCATCCATGTTTTGCAAATGGTAGGATTTGTTTTCTTCTTATGGCTGAATAATATTCCACTGTGTATATGTACCACATCTTCTTTATCCATTCATCTACTGATAGACACTTAGGTTGCTTCCATATCTTGGTTATTGTACATAGTACTATGATAAACATAGGGGTACATTGTTTTCTTCTGGTAAATTCCTAGAAGTGGAATTCCTGGCCAAATGGTATTTCTATTTTTAGTTTTAGAGGAACCTCCATACTGCTTTCCACAATGGTTGAACTAATTTACATTCCCATCAACAGTGTAGGAGGGTTCCCCTTTCTCCGCATCCTCTCCAGCATTTGTTGTTCCTTGTCTTTTGGATGTTGGCCATCCTAACTAGCATGAGGTGATATCTCATTGTGGTTTTAATTTGCATTTCCCTGATAATTAGCGATGTGGAGCATCTTTTCATGTGTCTGTTGGCCATCTGAATTTCTTCTTTGGAGAAGTGTCTGTTCAGATCCTCCACCCATTCTTTAATTGGGTTATTTGCTTTTTGGGTGTTGAGATGGGTGAGCTCTTTATATATTTTAGATGTTAACCCTTTATCGGATATGTCATTTATGAATATATTCTCCCATACTGTAGGATGCCTTTTTTTTCTGCTAATAGTGTCCTTTGCTGTACAGAAGCTTTTTAGTTTGATGTGATCTCATTTGTTCATTTTTGCTTTTGTTGCCCTTGCTTGAGGAGATGTGTTCAGGAAATAGTTGCTCATTTTTATTCAAGAGATTTTTGCCTATGTTGTCTTCTAAGAGTTTTATGGTTTCATGACTTACATTCAGGTCTTTGATGCATTTCAAGTTTACTTTTGTGTATGGGGTTAGACAAGAATCTAGTTTCATTCTCTTACATGTAGCTGTCCAGTTTTGTCAATACCAGCTGAAGAGGCTGTCATTTCCCCATTGTATATCCATGGCTCCTTTATCGTATATTAATTGACCATATGTGTGGGTTTATATCTGGGCTCTCTATTCTGTCCCATTGATCTATGGGTCTGTTCTTGTGCCAATACCAAATTGTTTTGATTACTGCGGCTTTGTAGTAGCAAGGTTACTTTTTAAAAAAATAATTCCAACTCTGAACATTCCTCTAAAGTCAGTGGAATAATTTTGATGCCACTGCTGGCAACAGAAAAATACAAAGAAATAAGTGATCCAAACTTGTGGTTGTATCACAGAGACCACAAAGCTGTAATTCCAGAAAGGATGTATAGCCTCAAAACATGTTGCATACAATTTCAGGTGGTTCAAAGACACCTGAGGCCCTGCCCATGGAGAGTAAGAACCTAATCAAAAAGAAATAAGGTCACATATAAAAATCTCAGCCTAGCTTTTATAAGGAGGCCAAAGCCATTATAATTTTTCCTCCAATGCTTTTCTGAACACAAATAAATGCATATCTAGTTAAATGTTCACGGTTCACCATTTTTAGCATATTCACTTTAAATTATATTAAAAGTTCACATGTTGCAATAAAAAATTGCAGTGTAATTAATGTGTACAATGACTTCATGCCTATTTCATAGACTAAGCATAATTTTATTAAGTTGTTATAGATGCTTCAATTTGTAATTACTTTGCTTATGTGAGATTTTCATCATTTCATACCTTAATCAGGAGCAAACTCCCAACTCAAACAATGTTCTTAAGAGAAAAACACAGTTTTATGCAGTGGTTTTTTTTTTTCAAAAATGCCCTGGATGAAAAATTGAATTGTCTAGTTTCATGCATTTTAGCCTTAGCCCCCCACTACCTTAAGTGTCCCCCTACAGAAGAAATAGAATAGCAGAAAGACCTGGGAGTCCGTTCTGAGTTCTGCTGGATAGCTTTAAGCACATTACTTCCATCTCCAAGCTTCTGTTTAATCATCTGTCAAGAAGCAACGACAATATCCACAGAGTAGTTTGGCAAGAACAGTTAAGGTTGCAAGAAATATTGGTTCCGTGTGCATTATTCTGGTGTAGCTCAAGAAATGCTTATTGACTGATTGGGTACAGTACCTGAGAACTGGCTCCGGTTAATTACCTAACCAGGAAAAGGGACCCAGCTTTGTCTGCTGGATCCATTTAGAATTATGACTTGCCCTTTATTTGATGGGGGATCCTGTAGCCAAACAAATGAATAGTTAATTTTAAGGCAGGCAGCTAGGGCCTTTTGCCTAGATGGGTGGAAACTTAATTCCCAGACAATGCATACATTATGTATAGACTGCCTTGACCTGCCCCTGCACTTGGCATTCAGAGCAGGGCCCAGCACAGGACAATCATGGAAGGGTTACAGGAGGATGAGAGGTAGGGCAGGGGTGAATGACCCAGTTTAGAGCTTCGCTCTCACACTGCAGGGATGAGAAACTTCCAGGCAATAGGAGTCAAACACACAACTTGATTCATCAACAGGATGCTGCTGCTATGGTTACCTCTGCTGTAGTCCAGAAGGCAATCTTTCTTGACCCCTACTGCAAGGCAGAGCATCTCAAGTTTTTAAGATTAAAGTCACTTGAAATGGTTCAGCTACTTTGGAAAACAGTTTGCAGTTTCTAATGAAGTTAAATATGTACTTGCATCTCCTTCTGTGGTCCTCCCTCTTCCCCCAGGCCTGTCCCCACCTCTTCCCTGGGATCTGTCCTTGTGCAGCCTTCTAACCATGCGTCATCCCTGTTTCCCACACAGAGGTCCCTAAATCAGGTGCCCTGGCTGCCTTCCTCCCAGAATTCCTGCCCCTTCTGTCCCATGTCCCCTTTGTCTGTCCTCCCGGGTCCTAGCTTCTGAATTCGGGGTTCTGTGTGTCATGCCTGCAGGTGGTGGCCACAGTCTAGTAGGGCCTTCAAAGCCTCCTGGGGGCAGGCCAGTGCAGGAAGATGTTTTGGGAAAAGAGAAATCTTCTCAAGTTCTGAAATGGACTTGAGAGAGAGAGTGCTGGACTGGGCGTGAGAAGACTGGCTGCTGGCCCTTGCTTTGTTCCCAGCCTGCTGTGTGACTTCAGGTCTCAGTGGCTTTGGCGCAGAATGAGAGAATTAGATGAGATCAGAGGCTCTCCGGGGAACCTTGTCTGGGTGCCTGGGTCATCTATCACCTTGGAGACCGTAGAGGTGGCACCCGGGCCCTATGTCTCCTCACTCTGAGTGGCCCCACTGCTATCTCTTTCATTCATTGAGCATCCTTGCAAGGTGCTGTCTTTGCCCAGGTTCCCTAAGAAGTGTGTGAGGCAGAAGCCTCTGTGCTAACACTTCCTGAGGGAGTGCAGTGCCAGGCAGGCTGGAGTGAGGGAACAGTGTCACCCGGAGCATCGCTGATGCTGGATCTCACGGGACCTTCCCGAAAGCTGCGCGAAGCTTCGGGCAGTTCATCTGCAAAGAGGAAGAGAAAGGAATTGACCTGCCAACTCCTGTCTCTTCTTGGTCAAAGGTTCACCCCATGGAGTGTCCGACACCCCTGCACTTTGGGGATGCAGTTAGCTTGTGCTGGAATGAAACAAGTGGAAGGACCTGGAACACGGGGTGCCTGAGGGGATCTTGGGTGGCACACTGAAAAGCATCTGATGCAGCTATAATTGAAAATGAGCGAGAACATCTGCCAAAGCCCAAGTGGAAGCAGTGGGCTCGATAATCCCAAAGGAGCTTCCCAGCTGAAGAACTCCCTGATGCTCTTTAGTAACATGGCAGCTCACAGAGCGGAGGCCATGTGTCCTGTTGCTGTGCAGGGAGCATGTCCCCAGAGTTACAAGCAAGCTCCCTGGAAATGAGTACCCCTCAGTGCCCAAGAGTTGGCACCAACTTTGCTCTACCCCCCACATCACACACCCCCTAACGTCCGTGCAATTTGAAAGCTCATGAGAATGGTGTTTTTAAAGAGTCCTGATGGGACGGGAAAGAGAGGGACTGATAATCCTGCCAGGCTTGGGGAGTTTTCATCTTGTTCATTCAAGAAGCCCTGGCCCCCTGCCAGCCTGGGCCCCTCTCCACTCAGGGGGCAGCTGCCAGCTCCAGATGGGAAGTAGATTTGTCAGTTTTGAAGGGACTGGAGGATCAAAGGGGCCAGAGAGGCTCCCTCCACACTGCCTCATCCTCTGATGGCTGGAAGCCCACCCCTGGCTGTCATTAATCCATAATTACATCATAGGCATTTCATGCCCCTTCCTTAGAGCTCAGCAGGCTCGCAAAGACAGCAGAGAATGAGAGGTTAAGGAAACCTTAATCCTTGTGTGATGTAAACATAGATCAGTTTGCAGACGGAAGACCAGACTAGCCAGAATTAAACCTAGGATCCAGGCTGAGTATTGTTATTGGCTGACCTGGGGTCTACACTTCAGCTCAGGACACAGACTCTTTCTCCTGCAAAACAGGGACATCACCCGATCTGCTAATGACATGGTGAGCAGGAAAGAAAACTGTAACACTGACGTGGCCTTTAGTGGGGCTGGGGTGTGGCCTGCTGGAGCCCAGGATGGGGCTGATGAAAACTGACCCCGGTGCAGGCACCAGCCACAGCCAAGACAGGACATGTGGGTTCTAATGAAAAGGACAAGAAATAAACTCAGCAATAGTCTCCCAAGAAAGAAAACAGAACAGAAATAGGCATAGCTCAAACCCCTCACATCATGGAAGGAAACATCGGGTCAGAGGACAGACTATGGGAAATACAAACCGGGCAGTGCAGGCCCCGTGCTAAGTGCTTCCTGGGCACTGCTTCACTTAGTCATCACAGCCCCGGTGCAGAAGACGCAGCAGGCTGCTCCTTGTACAGAGGAGCCGCTGGGCAATGTCCCCAAGTGCCGGCCGCTGCAAGATCGGAAACAGACCAGGATTGAAACCCAGGCCCCCTGCTTGCAGATCATTCTTGGGCTTTGTGCTTTGCTGCCCATTCTCACTGGGACGCTGTCGCTCCAGGCAGCCTCTTAGGTTCTGAAACTCATCTGTATTCCTTGAGTCCCAAATCTGTCTGTCCAGCTACCACGTCGACTAAGCTTCAGATCCAGGGTCTAACAGCCTTCCTGGCCCACCTCAGGGTCAGGCTTAATGTGGCTAAGGATAAACTCTCATTTACCCTAAAACTGCT
>JAVSCE010005062.1:0-12314 GCA_032199065.1 Smutsia gigantea | reverse complement strand
CAGGACTTCTTATTTTGTAGTATAAACTTTTCTCCATTCCCATTTCAGTATCTGTCTGATGACATCACTGGGAGAAATGGAGCTCAGCTCTCTCTCTTGTGTACTAAGGTGTAGTTCATTCCTGTTAGCTTTCATCTGAAAGTTATTGCAAGCCTCAGTACCAGCTTTGTAATCTGTTCAGCTGCTGAAGGGCTGTCAGGTACTGGGGGCACTAGGGACATACATTTATGACAGCAATTCCTTTTTCACAGCTGCAAGTCTCTTTTTGAGCATTCCCTTTGTTTCAGCCAGGAATGCCCAGTAACCTTTATAAGGGGTTCTTTAGCCCATATGGAACACAGAGCAAGGGTCTGGGATTTCCAAGTGTCCACATTAGAAAAAAGAGTAATCGTAAAAAATGTACAGTAAAATGCTGATTTTAAATTGTAAAAAAATAGTTACAGCTGAGAACACATAGATAATTTATCACGTGAAGGAAAAATGAATTTGTGGCATTAAAATACAAACCAAATCTACTAAATATCTGTGGAGATACAGAGGATATAGATGTGCCTTATGGGATATATAGTATCTTAGATCTCTTATTGAATATGAAATCTGAACCTGCTTTGAGGAAAAATAAAGCAATTTGTAATTATCTAACAAATATTCCAATATCTTATTAATCACTATAAATAGGTATGTGAATTAGTGCTCGCACAGAACATGGTCAGCCCTGACAATATTGCTTCTGGTGAACTGTATGTGCATTAAAGATGTTCATAATTAAGCTAATGTATATAAAATGTTACACTTCTCAGAAATTTATGACATGTTAAGGGCAAACATTTATGTCTTCTCTAGCTTTCTATATAGGCAATATGGGTTACTTGAAGAAAAACCTATGTATAAATGGCTAAGTCTGCCTGGAGGAAAAAAATCCCCTGTGTTCTGCAATACTTACTACCCAAAGGGATGATGTCAAACCCATGTGGAGGTATTCTAGTTGCTACTTTTAATTTATAAGGGAGGAAATGAAACAAATGAAATAAATTGATAAATATTTTATATATATATCTATATTAAGTATAAATGAAATAAAATGCTTTGAGACTGATTGGAAACCTGGTGCTACATTTTGGCAAAAGCCCATCTTCATGGGTGAAATTGTTTATACTTCCTTCTCTCCATTTACCCTTATTCCCCACCACTGAAATATTTTGGCATAGTTCCAATCTTGTAGAACGTGAATCTGAAATAAGTTTCTCACCATCATTTTTTGACATTACTTGCAGAAAACTTACCTAGAATAAACCTCCAGGAAAAGAGAGTCAAGAAATGCAGTTAGTTTCCTCACAACATGTTGAGTAACTGAATTCAACTTTGCCTGAACTAGCTAAGCTACTTGAACAAAAAAATCATCTTTGTTTACTTAAGTGAGTTTCAGCTGGGTTTCCATCACTTGCAACCAAAAGAATCCTGGTAAATATATTTATCTTGACAAAAATTTGGAATATCACCTTGTTTTTCTTCTAGGTCAAAAATCTATGGGAAATACATCTGATAGAAAAAATATTCTGTTTTTATCAACTTGAGCCTTGGAAAGATATTTTTGGTATTTTACCAATGCATTGTAAGTGTATGTTCTTTTTCTTATAGTAAGTAGATAAAATTTATTAATTATGGTGCCTAACATAGCTGTGGTCTCACACCAAGAAATTAATGGCACTAGCTTAATTAATATTAAAAGTAGTTCTCACACTGAATCCTCAACTTCTAGCTTAATTCAATATAATCTCTCAAGAACTCTGTGCTTTAATACATTTAGCTGTATTTATGCATATCAAACTTTGTATTCCTTGTTTCTAGGTAGAATGGGGGAAGAAAGAGTAGGGAGAAATTCTTGTCTATGCTCATTGTGTTCTTCTCATGGGGAAGTTTGGGAAGCTAAATGTTAATTTTTGCCAAAACATTAGCTGAGGGAAAATTTATTCCTTTCAATTTAATCATGTGTTCATACTGCTATCAAATAATGAAGGTCTTCCTATGATAATTATAACATTACTTTGGGGTTCATTACATTTCTCATTCTTACTGAAGTGTATCAAAGGCATGCAACTATTTTTCCCATTTTATTCTATTTAATTCATAACTTATGAATGAAAAAAATTTTCATTTTTTTTGAAAATTTGTTTCCAGAAGCTTTGCCCCAGATTTGTGAGGACAGTTTTGTCTTTGCTTAATTTGAGGCAGGTAGATAGATGAATAAAAGAAAAATAAATAATAGAAAAATAAGTCCAGATGTGGCCTGATTAATTGCCAGAATAGGCATTGCATACCCAATTTTGAGTTGCCTTGGACTGACTGGCACAGTATAAGTAATCAATAAAATTGCAAATGTACCCTGCATCTTCCAGTCCTCAAACATTCTCCATTGAAACAATGAGCTTGAGTCAAACACAGTCTTTCTAATGTTGCCTCTCTGGTGCTCCACTGACATTTGTACAGCCATATATTAACTGAAGGCCCAGTCAGGATTGCTAGAAATAATAATTCTTCATGACTTGCACTTGTTGTGTGTTTTTATTCTGGGCCATTCTACGTTGGGATTTATGCCTTATACATTTTCTTTCCTTTCCTCATCCTCAATATTCCCTTTCTTTGTCTTTTCTTTCATATTGCCCTTTGCTTTCATGAGGATAAGAGTCATGATGACCTCCAAATGTGCTTTATGTATCAGGCCCAAAGGAAGTAGGCTAGGATTTGAGAAATGGGTACAGGTACTAGTTTGATAGTTTTAAATAAATAATTCTGACATGCAGCAAAATATCACCAGCACAGATCACTTGAACATGGATATACCAAGTTTATTCCATCAATAAATTGTTGGGAAAAAATAAAGAAGAATCATTGTATCTCTCTAAAACCAAGTGAAAGCCTGTTTTACGATCCTCACCTCAACTGTATCACCAGATAACTGTATATTAGCCAACACAGTCAAAAACCTGACATCTGATCAGAATTAAGATCAGTGGGCCACCGTCTCTGGCTCTGTCTAATGTGGGCAGCGACGAAGCCAAAAGAAACATATACTGCCACTAAGAAAGAAATCTTCCTTATCTCTGTAGACTGGGCCCAGCAAATTTCACTCCCATTTAATTTCTATTTACTTCCTCTGTGGTATGTCCAAAATATTTTCCCTGCTTTGGCACCCTACCCAATCATGCCCAAGGCATGTGAATAAAATGTTCAAAGCTTCCTTCCCTATTTTCATGATATATATACTTTTGGAAAAAGTCTAATACCCAACATCGACAGAGGTACTAGTACTGATAGTGGGACATATTTGGTAGTAAGCTGGTGTTTCCCTAAGTTCATCAAAATATCACAGGTAGGCGAACACCAACCCTGTCTATGCTTAAAGCCCTTCTGTGCTTACTTCAGCTACTATCTAAAGCAATACAGACTCACAAGGAGAGGTACAAAGGAAGAACTCCTGAAAACAACAAGGACCTTATTATCTGAATTCATCGTATTTTATTTACTGGAGGAGAGGAGAGCATGAAGGAAGAGCAAAGTCAATGGTTATGTGTGTTAGTGAATTAATGTCAGTCTTTAATAAACTAGGTCCACAGGACCACGCTATACAACCTGGAGGCAGCTCACTCTTGTCACTGTTAAGTCAGGGGACTGACTAACTCATCTCATTGAAGCCAGTTAAATCATTGCTACTCTTCAAACTTTGGACCTTGTACCCTACCTTAAAACTTGACTCACCTGACAGAACCAAAAAAAGCTGATAAGAAGTTGGAATACATATCTATTTTTATATTTTATGATTGTGAATCCAGAGTCATTTAAATTGTGTATATGCATTTCTCATGGAAAGTGATTAATGAATTTTTTCAAGGCAATGATGCCAGTAACTCTGGAAAATAATTGGATTAGATGGTTCAGAGTGTTATCATTTTAATAAATGTTAAAGCACTTAGCACCACTTTTCACAATTGATATCCATTTTCATATTGTGGTGTTGGTATGATTTCTTTTATCAAAAGGAGATGAATTTTGAAGACTCTAATCTCAACTGAAACTTACTCATTACTTTCCATTTTGGCAAGATTAAAACTTTACAGTCCTTTCACTAATACACACATACATATATCTTCTTTTCTTTTTCCTTGTCTAAGAACTAGGTAGAATGTCTTAATAACCTTATTGTGAAAGAAAATTTTCACAATAGGCATTTGTGTGTATGTGTTTGTGTTTGCTATGAAAATGACTACAGGCTTATATTTTTGAATAAAAAAGTCTGAAGACTTGCATAGAGAGGGTGATATGAATGAGACATCTTCCTCAAGGGTGATTTTTTTTAACAGAAGATACACCCTACATTCCCAAGCATTTACTTTTGGCACTGCCCAAGGAGCAGTTTCTTGGGCCTGGGAGCCCTCTGGCAGTGTTCCTACTCAGAAGAGAGACCACTACTGGGTCTTTTGGGTATTACTGCTACCCTGAAAAGACAGGTGAAGACTAGCTTTCATTCCTTTCAAGTACATTAACATTCCAGTTTGGGTTTCAGGACCCCTGTCACAAACTCCCCTGTTGAAGATGAAACCACCAATTATGACTTCAGTTGGACCTCCCTAACTTCATGGACTTGCCTTGTGATAGCTAACAAGAGAGGCAGATGCAGGGAAGAATCCTTTGGGAGTCTGAGACCCCAATGAAAACACACAGCCTCAGCAGTAAGGCAGGGGCTTTTACCTGGAAGGCAAGAAACAGTTGATTGCTACATCAACAGACCAGGTGGACCTGTGGTCAGAAAGCTGAGTCTCAGGCTGGATTCTGCAGATGTGTCACAGATGTCAGCACCAACTCATCTCCAAAGTCCAGAGGAGAGTGGCCTGGAGGCAGGATGCAAGAAAACATGATGTTCTAGCCACAGTAGCCAGAGTGGCACTTGCTACTTCCTCGGTTGGACCTGGCCTCCCCCCATATGAAAGACCTGCTTTGACTCAAGGCCAGCTCCATTAAGGCACAATGACAATTTGCTTTTCTTTATCACTCTCTCTATGATTTCAGAATTCTGTTCGTGGCCCCCTCCCTCAGCCTTCCTAGGCAGCTTGCCTGGCTGTGCTCAGATCTGAGCTGCAGGCAAAGGCTTCTTCGGGAAAAAATGCCTCTAAACTAGAAGCTGACTGACCTTACAAGTTGAATCAGCCCATCTCCATTCTGAGCATCTGCAGTTGGAAAACCCTTTTCAAACCTCAATCAACAGCAATTAAGCAGCTCAGCAACTCCACCCACAGGGCCCAGCTTGCCGGTGCAGGCTTTGCTTTCTGGTCGCCAGCTACGGGATGCATTCTAACCAATCTCACTAAGTCAGCCATTTCCCGCAGCCGGTAGACCACTAGGCACCCTGGGCAATGCACAGACTCTCAGGAACCATGGCCCTTCCTCAGTTCCCCACGCACCACATATCCAAACCCTACTCCTCCGAGAGGAAAGAGTCAATACAAATATATTTTTAATCCATAAGGAATCCCAGAAATGCGCTGAATGATTTTTGCTGCTGCCGAATAGAATGTTTGATTTTTACTTCATTTGTTTCTTCAGAGCAGCTCCGAGAGAATTGAAAAGGGCTAAGACTCTAAGCCAGAAGATTTTACTAGCACCAAATGGTACATAGGAACTTGAAAATCAATGCTTGTTTGATTCTGGAGTAGAGTGACTCCCTGAGAATACAGATTTCCGACCAGTGTGGCTTGCTTAGTTGAATGTCAGAGCATTATTTTTTCCGTGATGGGAGGGTCAAGCCTTCAAAGGAGTAAGGAAAACCCCAGCCACCCAGCATTTAGCTATACCTCCGCGAAGTCCTGCATTACCTGTAAGAACCAGGAGCCGCTGAAATGAAAACCCTGCAACCGATAAAGCCTGCGGGGATCTTGAATGGGAAACCAGCGGTCAAGGAGTGCCACAGTTGTTTATCAAAACTGGACATTAAATTATGAGGGTGCAACGCAAGAATAATCTGTAAATGCATTCCTGAGTTCCTGAGGTTTCCAACTCATATTTTGAAGCACACATAAATTTGAGATTTTCCTTCACAATTTCCTGTGCAAGTTATAATTGTCTAGAGGACTACACTCTTTCTAAAGTAATTTTTCTGGAGAATATTTTCTCTTCTCTCAAGGAAAGTAAAAAGAGGGATTTTGTTTTGCACTTATGATTTTCCCTTTCATTTATTTCGATTTTTAAGCCAGGAAATATCAACATAGTGAACAGGTCCCAGCCATTTAAGAAAACTCAGAAAAGGATTTTCCAACAGTCCATTCCACATTTTCTAAACTAATTTTGAAACACGGACAAATCTGTTTCTACCTTTTGAAACACAGACAAATCTGTTTCTGGACCTGATTTTATGTCGGGAAATGTTTTTCCTGTTGTAATTGGGGCTCTTCACGTTTGGTGATATTTAAAACGAGCCCAACAGTGCCGAGTTGATGTTTGGTTAACCATGAAGGAAATGACTCTTGATCAGGCAGGCAATTACCAGCCAAATCTGATCACTTCCCAAGTAAAACAAAGGAATTTTTAACTATTTTTCTACTGCAGTAATGACCTCGCAATAAAATAGAGTTTGCCTGCAATACAGGGCAGGCAATTAGGAATAGTTTTCCGTGTACTAAGAGGCAGCGGGGATGGGACTCAGTCACAAAACATCTTCCCCAATTCAAGCTAGATGTGTGCGCGCGCGCGCGCGCGTGTGTGTGGGTGCGCGCGTGCTGGGAGAAGGCTGAGTGTTAATATGGGCAAGATCCCGAGGTGGCAAAGTCGCCACCCGCTGAAGAGATTTGTGGCTACCGCATCAACAATCCTACCCACTCAGCTCAGGAAACCAGCGTTCTCCTCCCTCCCTCCACTGTCCACAGGAAACCAGCGTTCTCCTCCCTCCCTCCACTGTCCACAGCCTTTGAGATGAGCGCTTTGGTGACAGATCAGGCAGAGTCAGGTAGTTAGCTTGGGGGCAAGTGTTTGCTAGAAACCCCCCTCAGCGTGCTTACGGACTGACCTAGCGCAGGTGTACGCTTCCTGTACAGACGGAGCAATGACTGCCACCTGGGGACAAAATTTGGCATTCCAAGGAAACTCCCTTTTCTCATGACTTCAGCAGGAACGCTACTCTGGGTGGCTCCTACCAAACCAGACCTGGAAATTAGAAGAGAACAGGGGCTTTGCTTCTCACAGTTCAGGCGACCTTGGCAGTTCTGGTGAGATACTGCGCACAGGAGTAGATCTCTTGCCATAATGAGCGCCCTCCCCCTTTTGAAACTTGCTGCTTGTTAACTGTTTATATACATCATCTTAATCTTTACAGCAACAAAAAAGAAGTGAGGTAGGTAATTTCATCCTCCCATTTTCCAGATGTATTAATAGTAGCCAAGAAAAATTACATTATTAAAGCCAGCTGCCAATCTCAAGCGCTGCAGTCAATTTTCAAGACCACTGCCCAGGGACCAGAAAGTAAGGAATTTGTAAACCTGCTACCGTTACATAGCCCTATCCCTCCCCAGATTCCCACAGTGATTCATGGTAAGAGAAGTCGTGTAGAGTTTGGGGACAAGGCCCAGCTACTGCCTGGCAAGGAAGGCAGGCACCACCCTATTTGGCTGATCTGGCCTTCACCCCCTGTCCTGGCTCTGAAGTAAACCCACGGGTCCTGGCAGAGCCAGCGCCTTCTGAGTTCCGATGGGAGCCTCGTTTTCTTCTACCTGAGCTTATGGCTATCCTGTGTGCCAAAATGCAGTCCTAAGTTTGGGCAAAGGTTTCTGCCACTCATCAGGGCCTCTCAAAGAGCTCCTTCATGTAATAGAAAAGCTCTGTCTGGGGTAAACAGGCTTCCTCATAAGCAATACTTTAGGAAGTCAAAACATAAAAGTTACTTTCTGCTGTACTCCTCTGAGTCTCTATTAACCAGTGATATCACCCCACCTATGATTCACGTCCCCACCATCTTCCTGCACCAAAATGACCTTTGAATGATCACAATCCATGGGATCACTGATTTTTTAAGAATTTGACTTTGTGAAAAGCCAAGAAGATTTCAGACACAGTTCCTCTTCCTAGAATATATCAAACTGCTACATGTATTTTTAAAGTGGGAACTTCAGGTCATTTATTTTGATCATTCTCAGAAGGGGATGACATGGGACATGATTAAAGGAAAATGATGGGCTAGATTTTCAGACAGCAGTCTCTTTTCATTAGCACCCTTACTTAACTGTCTCCAGAGTAGCCACTACATCTATTTTCAAAAATACAAGTGGTCATTACCACATCAGCAACTAGTAGGCCCAATGAAATTACTTTGAAAATTACATTGCAAATGATTTTTGTTTCATTGCATTTGCATATATGTAGTAGTCTCTTAAAAATCATTATTTTAAGGGTATCTTTGGACAGTTGTTAAAACTCCTTTAAAATTGGAAGTGATTATAAGACTTCTCACTGTAGTAAATCTTAAGCAACCACCATTTTGGGGAAACACAATATACTTTCCCATTCAGCACTCTGAATGACACCAACTGTTGAGATACTGTGAAGTTGAAAAGATAACATTGTAATGTATAAAATTTTATGGTGAATGAAGTATTTAACACTTTTAAAATGCAGTTTTAAAAAATGTATTTCAATTTCTTTTCAACACTCATTTCTCAATGCCTAAAAAGTATCTATTGTTAGTTAAGATATTTATGCTTTGATAAACTTTAGGTTTTGTCCTTGGTACAATATTAATATATATACTCTGGACTCAAATTTTCAGTGAAAATTGTTAACACAGTGATGAAAGTGTATGTTCCACATTGGTGGAGTTATTTTTAATATTTAAAAACCATGTTTTATTTGATGAAAACCATGGATTGGAAAATGATTTATCTCTTGCTTGAGGTCATCCCAACAACTGAAGCAGATTGAACAGGAGATCTGATTGATTGAGGAGAGCTTGGGCACAAGGACAGCTTCCACAAAATTAACTTACAAAATAAAACAAAAAAATAAAGTAGGCCTTGTTAGTTGAGTGAAGAAACTTATTGCAACCAATGGAGGGATTTTAGGGATCCCAAAATTCAGAAAACTTAAAAATGGTAAATAGACTTAAGTACACAAAAGGTACCCATACTTCAAAGGTCTTGTTATAGGGCATTTAGTGATCTCTGGTTATGGTATAAAGGGTTTTCTTAGATAGCAGAAGATAACTGATGATAATGCCAAGTATATATTACTAATTAATATTGCCGTATGCATTCTTGGTTTCCTGTTATTTGGTGAGTTTTTCTTTAATTTCATTGTTATTGGTTTTAATTTTATAATTGTGTTCAGTATGAAAATAAAACAAATGAAAAACTTTTCATTATATCATCCCAATGTCATTCTTTAGTTACATTTTATAAATCAGTGAAGCTCCCCCCTCTCCCAAGGTATAATTAAAACACACATAGCAAATGTAGCAGTATTATAGTGGCATTCAATTACAGAATTAAGATGAACTATATGATCTATATTTTATTCATGACTTTTTTATTGATACTGATAGGACATAGCTGAAACACTTTTGTCTCTAATCAGATGACATTATTTTAAAGCATGTCAAATAGTGTTTTATTTCTTTATTACAACACATTTTAGAAACTTGGACAAAGATCAAATAATTTAACTTTTCTATGGTGGATAATGAAAAGAACAAAAAAAAAAGACAATTGGGCTAATATAACTGGGAACGTTTTTGAAGTAGATGTAGTTTTATATATTGCACAACATTTTCTGTTGAATTAGAGGAAAGTTTTTCTGTTATAGATTAGCTTAGATCAATATTGCATTGTGTAATCTTTCTGAGTCCTAAGAAATTAGTTCTATGTTATGTACTACACTCTGGTCAATAAGCAAAACAAATAAAATCCGAACTTAAAATTTATTTAAAACCATATGCACTTAAAGGAAACATCTCATTTTCATATTTGTGAACATAAACAATATTTAAATTATGTATTAATTTTTCAAAAGTTCAAGGGTTAGTTCTACAGCATAATCAAATTCAGTTGGCAGGAGATTTAATTTTTCTGTGGTTCTACTAACTATTTCATTCTTGCAATAACTAAGAACTGTTGTATAACTTTCAGGCAATAGTTTATAAATCACTTGTGTTTAATTTGGTAACTGATATGCTATTTATTATGCTTTCATCTGATTATCTTAAAATCAGTGGCTTTATACGGTGTTATGGTTATGTCTTTGACACTAACAGATTTTCAATTATAAAATTCACTATCATTAACTCACTCCGTATTTGAATAATTATCTGTAAGGTAAATGACACTACAGTTTTTTCCCCACTGCATCATTATCGTTTTATATTTAATTATAGAAAAAACACATGGTTTTCCTTAGAAGGTCTTCCAGATAAGTAAAGTATAGGAAAACTACAGAAATGACATTGAAGCATAGTAGTTAAGATACCTGTAGAATTTTGAATCTACCACTTCATTACCTGATAACTTTGAACAAATTCCTCAGCTTTATAGAGCCTCAACTTTATCATCTACACAATATGGACAAAAGTATTTACTATATAATAGGGTTTCTACAAGAATGAGATAATGATAATACATGCCTAACACCTGGTCAACTTTATTGAACACTCATTAGCAGCAAAGACAACACCAGTGCACATTGACTTACATCCAATAGTTTGAAGAAAATTCATGAGGTGAGACCATTTCAAATGATTAATTTTTTTCAATTCAAATTTGGTTTGTTTTATAACTATTATCTATAGTTCAATCTCATCCTGGCTTAAAATAAAAATGAAATACTTTAATTTTTGATACATCCACACTTTGATTAGAAATGAAAGCTAACATAGAACAGTATAATTTAAAAACCCTGAATCATGCACTCTGCTTTTCTGTCCCATAGATTTTTAAAAACTTTTCATTTTGAAATAATTTTAGATTTACATGCAGTTTTGGAAGAAATAATACAGAGAGATTCTATGTACTCTTCACCCAGTTTCCCCCAATGGTAACATCTTGCAAAACTGTAGTGCAACATCATGACCAGGATTTTAACTGATTTTGTTCAACTTTTACCAGTTTTATACATGTTCATTTGTGTGTGTGTGCCTATGTATGTATTTTTTCTGCACAATTTTATAATATGTGTAGGTTTGCGTGATCACTATCCTAGTCAAGATATAGAACAGTTCAATTACCACAAAGATGCTGCCTTTTTGTAATTATACTCAGCTACCTCCAACTGTGACATCGGTAAATGGAAATTACAACATGCTACATTTTAGGACTGACTTTTTTCATTTAGAATAATTCCATGGAGATTTGTCCAATTTTTTGTGTGTATTGATAGTTTGTTCCTTGTTATTATGGTGCATGTATAGTATGCATGTACACAATTTATTTAACTACTCACCTGTTGAAATACATTAGAAAGTTTCCAGTTTTTGATGATTAAAAATATTTGTTATGAACGTTTGAGTACAGGTTTTTAAAAATTGCTCTTTCCTTCTATCACTATTTTTTTTATTTCTTTCACCTGCCCACCTTTTTATATTGTTAAAGATTCTACTGCAGTTTTGTCAATGCTTAACTGGTCATTTATCACATTTGAGTTAATAGGAAGCATGGTAGAAAGAACAAATAGTCTTGATCAGTTCCGATTCATCTGGTTACTAGATGTAAATAAATAAAAGTCTGATACTTCCTGTGGTTATAGTCAACCCTTAGCCATTCTTTTTTGGAACTGCTGAGAGGAAGAAAGCTAGAAAATACATTTAAGAAGCAAGAAGATCATGTCTCAAGTAGACATACAGTAAAAGAGTACTTTATATAAGTTTTTGCACTCATATAATTAGCTAAAGTTTAAAGGATACAATTGTATCACTTCGGACATTAAAGTCATATCCTAATTACATGATACTAAATATTGGGCTTTTCTTTTCTTTTTTTTCTTTTACAGTTTTTTTTATTAAGGTATTATTGGTAGACACTTATGAAGGTTTCGCATGAAAAACAATGTAGTTGCTACATTCACCCATATTATCGAGTCCCCCCACTGTACCCATTGGAGTCACTGTTCATCAGTGTACTAAGAGGCCACAGAGTCACTACATGTCTTCTCTGTGCTACACTGTCTTCCCCATGATCCCCCCCACAACATGTGTACTAATGATAATGCCTCTCAGTTCCCTTGTCCCTCCCCCCCACCCGCCCTCCAACACCCCTCCCCTTTGGTAACCACTAATCCCTTCTTGGAGTTTG